>JAJLRJ010000010.1:38515297-38615297 GCA_024195265.1 Dendrophyllia cribrosa
AGACACATTTTGCAAACAAAAATCAGTTAATAATGACCATACAATCTATCATGTAATCACTGATTTTGTCCATTTTTGTTCGAGTTTTATGAAGAAACCATAATAATAGCATAAAATTATGCGGGGCGGGTCATACTTAGACAGGGGATGGAAGAGGACAAAAGAGAAGAAAGAAAACAGCTAATGATATTGGTTTTATTTTTTTGGCTCTTTAACAATCGTACCATATTTCCTGGAATAATAGCCGGGGGCGATTATTAGTTTTCACTCAACAAAGAGGCAATTATTCGAGGGGAGGCGACTAATGGACTGAGGCGGTTATTTCAAATATTGCTCGCTGGAAGTGCTAATGTGCTAATAGTAAGAGAGTTCCAAAAAATAAATGAAAGAGTGACAAATACATGTGTGTCACTATATTTGAAAAACTATTTGAAACTGTGCTTTTGTGACTTTTCTGTGATGATTGTTATTGTAATGATTAAATCAAAACTTGTTTCCTACACAAGAAGTAAAATTCTTAACCTGACTGGGAGGAGGTGAAACAAATCAATCAATCAATCAATCCTTTATTTAACGTGGTCAGTACGCTTAGCTTAAGAGCTAGTTTCCAGGTATGCCACGAAAATAATGAAGATAAAAGATACAAAATAAAACTTCATTAGAAGTGTATAAATTTAAGATAAGCTATAATTAAAAAACAAGAAGAAGGGGATGGGGGTTAATTGAGGGAGGTCATTATTTCAAATATTTCCACCAAAGAGTAGCAATTATCTGAGGAGGGTGATTAATCAAGGGACGGCTATTATCCTAGAAAATATGGTCCAAATTATTGGGGGCAGATGTAATGTATGGGGGGGGGGGGGGGGGGGGGGGGACTTCAGATCAATAAAAAACAGCCAGTGACATTGTAATGGTTTTATTGTATGCAAGACTGGCAGTATTAGTCAGGGATAGACAGTGGTTGTAAATAAAAAGATATTAATGTATTAAAAAAATGTTATAATAGTTTCTTTCGGGAGGGTGTACAGGCAGGAGCATAGGGTTAAAAAATGTGAAGGTTTGTCTTAATATCTAACTTATAATATGTGAAAGGCAAAATAGTAATATAGACTAGCAAAAATGCTGACATGCATTTTTATTACCCCATTCAGGTGGATGAAGGACTTGCAACCTATTCCAGGAAAGCAGTGTAAAAGACAAGCACTAAACAGCTGACAAAAACCACTTTTGTATTAATATATTTAATAAAAAATAAAAATTAATAAAACCACATGCTGTACTGTTTGATTTGGTTACCAGAGAAAGGGGAATCCCCCTTTATTAAAAAGATATTACATATTGTCCAGTTTTGTATTCAGTCCATCAACCAATCTGCCTCTAGTCAAACAAAAACCAATAAAAAAAACGGGTTTCAGCAGGCTTCAGCAAAAAAAAGATAAAGAGCTTTATGTCAAACATGTTTTTCTTTAGCATGATCAATAAAATATAAAAGTAAGACATCACCCTTTCAAGAGGATTATAACCTTGTACATTTTGGAACAGCTCATCTACTGTTTTGTAGCATTGTTTGTACCACCTCACACCAGAATGATAAGCAGGTACATGGGATCCAATACGGTCAAACATTGGAAAACTTCTTTCCGGAATATTTTGGCTGTGTTGCTGGTTTGAGTGGACAGGCGCAAAGGCTGTTGGTTTCGATTGGTTTCTCGAATATTCCTCCCTGTGCCGCGTACAGGCTCAACCATCCGTGTTTCCGCCAACATATCTCGAAAAAGTCGAACTAAATCTTCTCATTTTCCCTCTATAATCTTATCCTGTTCGAGTCTTCTTGTGGAACCAGCAAGTTTGTCCATCGGAAAATTCGATAAATTGGGATGAGAGTTGAAGCAACCCGCACAACCTGCATTTCGCGCCGCGGACTCGTCACTTCGCAGAAAATTTTCAAGCGGTGTACAGCAAAAAAAGTTTGGTGTACAAAACATACGTTGTGTCTCTTCAACTGGACTAACTGTTATGAAAGTTTCGAGCTAAAGTTTGCAGGATAACTCTTGATCTGCATAACAAACGTAGCAGCTTTCACATTTTTTGGAGTGCCGCGAAAATTTACTCACGAACGAGCGGACTCGATAACGCTTTTCAACACGAGAACAATTTTTTTAAACGTTCAACACACCCTAATTTTTCTTAAAATAGAATTTTTTACTCGAAAATACTGATAAATTTATTATCTTTTTAAAACTGACCTTATCTTTTGAGTTTAAATCCCAAACTACTTTTTCTCCTGAATTGCAGTCATTTTGAACCCCCCCGCGCTTGAGCCCACGTTCATTGCCGCGGGCCACTGGCGCGTGCGCAGTCGTTTTTCAGCCCTGTCTTGGCGATGTTTAACAACTGTACAATTAATGTCACAGTATCTAAGAAGGAATGATTGTGTAGCACTGTACTGATGTGAACTAATTAAAATTCAAGTTTCTTGATTAGTGTCTTGATCAGTTTTTGAACTAACATCGGATGTGTCTTGATCTGTATGTTCATTGGGTATCAAGATCCATGCACCTGACCGAATTGAAGCAATCTGATTGGGTCATCAGTGCAAGAATAATTAATGAGTTTGAGAAAGTACTTTGAACTGCACTTGGATCCTTTTGTTTTACGCTTATCGCCAGGGCAACAAAGAAACCAAAACGTGGGTTCATTAAAACGTTCACACTCCAAGTACGCGTCCTACACTTGGGTGATTCCGCACAAACCAACAGCACGTGCCATTCAAAAAGACGTTTTTGATAAAAAAGAAGGGAAATATGGAGCTTATAGAAAATGAAGGGACAGGGCAAAGTGTCCGTTTTAGAGAGGTGTCCGTATTATAGGGGTCACCACGAAGACGTCACTTTTAAGACTCCACTGACAGTTTCAAGTCACTGGCAGTTCAGAAACTAAAAACAGGCCCACATTCGTCTTTTAAGCGGCTGCATGTAAATTGATTCAAGTCCCAGTTCCGCAGTTCTCAGTTTGTTCAGTGAATACATTTTTCCTTTTAAATGTCACGGGATTGCAAGGAGAGATGCGACGATACCATCTAGGAATCAATGACTCGCACTACAGTGAGGGACACTTTCGCTTTTGCCCACATGTATTACTGACTTTGTCACGACGCCTTCCCGGAATCAATGTGTCACGTATCTTCGAGAGGTCTCACTTCCGCTTTTGAATACAGTACTCTGTTTGTTCGGGGAAACCTGCTTTGCTTTTGAATGTCACGGCACTGCAAGGAGAATATATTTTCTTCTTTGAGCTATCTGCTCGGAATCAATGTGTAACGTATCTTAGGAGGCCCCACTTCGGCTTTTTAATTTAAAGGTTATTTTGCTTTTGAATGTCACAGCACTACAGATATACTTTCGCTTTTGATATCCATATTTAGTCTGTGACAACACCGACCCCCCAACACCTTGTTTTTAATTTAAGTGTCAGATGTGTTCGGGGAATTTGCACTTTTGAAGGACAGCGAAAGGCAAGGAATAACTGGGTGTACCCGCACGGATTGAAACTTACTCAAGACAAATCTCTTTTATTCAGTATGGGGAAGAAAATCGTGAGTAGAACTTTGTGCAATGCTTGTAAGACGAAATCATGTTTCTTTTAATATGATTCATTGTATACTATTAGATGATGTTTGTCGTCGAAATGTGTTTTCACCTCGTTCAAGGAAGAAAGTTCACGACTGTGCATTGAAGGCCTCGGTTTTAATTTCTTTTACCGTCTTTATTATCTCGAGAATCTTTTTCCTTTGTTTTTCTGAAGTCTTAAGAACATAAAACCAAACTAAGAATATTTTGCATCTACACGAAAGTCAAGACAAAACGTATATTCTGGTTTTGCAATTTCTCTTCCGAGAACTTGTCACACCACACGGACTGTCGACAGCCAGCCGGTCGAAACATTCATCATACATTTATATGCTTAACTTCAATAGACATACAGCGTTCTTAAGATAAAAAAGGAAGAATAAAATTAAAAATACTAGATTGCGTACAGCATACGAACATTTTCATTTTCCACCTAAACATATTTAATACAACCCAAAGTGTCATTTTTGTGAACCCTCCAGATTTTACTGGGTGAAATATGTGGCTTATTTTTAAACCTTTGCTTAGAAAGCAAGGAAGAGAAGTAAAGAGTAAACACAAATGAAACCGAAACAAAACTCGACCCTCGGCGGATCAGTCTCGATTTCTGGGAAAAACCGACTTCCGGTCCCATTGTAACGAATTCCTGGAAAGAGCCAACTTGTTTATTTCTCTCGTTTTATAATATATATCTCTGAAGAAGAATACCATACATACAACATTATATTCAATTTATTGTGCTGGGAAATTATTACCAGTTTCGTAGTGGTCAAATTTGCAATCGGGTTATAATATATAATATATGGTGTGTGTGCGCTGACGTGACCCTTTAATTACAGTCCGCCATGTTGGAGGACGACTTTGATGGGTTTTCCTTGTGTATAAAACAGTGTGTAAAATTAACGTTGTGAATTAACCCTTTCACTCCCAAGAATGCCAAACATCAAAATTCAAGAAAAATCCCAAATTTCATTTTGTAAAATATTACAAAACAAATGGTACCATGCAAAAGTACTGCTAAAGAGGTTTCATTTGAATGGCCACACCATAGGTTTTCGTCCACAGAATCAAAAGTTAGGACTACCCTATGGTGGCCCATTGACGCCATAGGAAAAATGCGTTTTTAATGAGATTTTCTCTAATTTTTTTTATTTATTTTTATTCTTTTATTTTTTATTTTTTTTATTCTTTATTTTTCATTTTTATTTAACTTTTTTCATTTTTATTTTTTTTTTATTCTTTATTTTTATTTAACTTTTTTATTTTTTTTTGTAAAAAAAGAAATACAAAAAAAAAATCCCGCCGTGGCCCAGCAGCGCCATAGGCCCAGCAACGCCATAGCCCACAATGCACTTCAAGCATCTACATAATATTATGGTTTTCCCCAAGCCGCGCACGTGAGACTACTGAATTGTCAAAAGCGCTTTCGATCTTCAAATATCTTCGAACTAGTCTAATCAACTAGTCTAGTCAACCTTGCAATGTCAAAGAGAAAGCGCGATTGGGAAGACTACAAGAATAAGATCGGCAAAAAGAGAACAGGAAAGAAAGAAGAGGCGGGTCCAAGTGGTTTGACCGGCACAATCACAGTGCAAAGGCTCTCCCCTAATGTGGAAGGCAAATGCCAGAAATATTCAAGAATTGGCCCGTTGACACTTGTTCCCTTGGAGGACGAGGCCACGCTTCCAAATATAAAAGCCGCTTGCAAAGCGCACTTTGGCACGCAGCTTGAATGTGACGTGTTGGCTGGCGAACGTGGTCCCTCGTACACGGATGCCAGCCAGATCCAAAACTGGAAAGTCCTCCACATACGGTTCATCGAATCAAGCGAGCCGCAACAACAAAGTGAACCGGCGAAGCGCACGCCAGAAGTAAAACAAAGCAGACCCAAAAGCGCCGTAAAATCTTCATTTGCAGCATCTGTCCCACTCAGCCAAATGCTTAAGCTTGGAAAGGTCATCGTACCGGAAGTCGACATTGTAACCCTTGCACTTGAAGAATTTTCGTTAAAAGAGATGAGGTGGCTCGACCCATTGGAAGTGACGTTTTCCCTGGACCGGACCAGCTTTGGAAGTGGAGGATTTCGAGATGCATACCATGCAAAGGCCATCAGTGGAATAGCGAAAGGCAAATACGTTCTTAAGAAATACAAGAAAGAAAAGATCAAAGAAATTGAAGAGTTTTTTATAACTACGGAAGCTCATACAAGAAAAGCGGTTCAAATGAACGCATTGGCACGTAACTTTGCCCAAAATCTGGAACTACAGAGGCCAATCTTTGAATACGGGGAAACATTTAGGTACGAGAAAGTGTACTTCTCTTCATTTAATGGAGAGTTTGTAACTCTTGAAGGATTTCTTGAAGGAACATTTGAAAAGTATGTTAACAACACAGGTGAGATCTGTGGTGATGCAACCAGTGAAATCAGCGACAAAGCTGAAAGCTTTGTCCATTTCACTTATGTCAACTCAGACCGCCAGCTCATAGTTACAGACATCCAAGGGGTTGGCTATTCCCTATGTGACCCAGAAGTTGCAAGTGCCAAGCTTATGGATGACGACAAGTCGATTTATTTCTGTTGTGGAAACCTATCAAATGCTGCAATTGAAACCTTTTTCAAGGAGTACACATGTAACAAATTCTGTCGCCTACTAAACCTTGAATCTCCGTAATGGTAATGGATGACAATGACACCACAAGTGAAAAGCAGAACAGTACAATACAATTCAAACATAAAATGCTTAAAATGAGTCAGATACATCAGTGTTGGCCCGGCCAGGGTTGGTGAGGGAATGGGGGGGGGCTTCAACCACACCCATTTTTTTTTTTTTTTTTTTTTGAGGTTGACTTCAAAATTTTCCTGAGCATACCCATCAGATCTTTCTTTGGTGCTGAAAGTTTTTGACCTACCACATAAAGGTAATTTCTAGGGGTAAGATTAAGATTAATGGGCATTGTCCCAGGATGTAGCTTGTAATGAATTTTTTGCATTTTTATACCTTAACAGTTCTAGTTTAGCAGTGAACAACACTGTTTTTGCTACTTTGTTAATGTTCGTATTTTTTTGCACGTCTCTTTTAGCGGATTGTGATTAGTTACAAGAAACAAAGAAGTTATTATGGTAGAAGTTAGGTTTTGAGTTTCTTCAACATCACTTTTTACCTTTTCAGCCGTCTTTGGCAGATGTTGTCATAATTAGATGTGTAAACCATTGACTGCCCAATCACTATGTTGTTGACAGTTTCAGTTCTAGTTCAGAGTTCAGAGAGTTTCAGTTCATAAATCATTTGTACATTAGTTTCAGTTTCTGTTCAGAAAACTACATAATTTTACATAACAATGTGTAGATCCATAAGATATCCATGCTCATGCCCCCCCCCCCCCCCCCCCCCCCCGCACAGAAGGAATTGGGGTATGGCATACATATAAAACTAGAAAGTTTGATTATTTGAATTTCCAGAGGAGACCATAGAGAAGTGTGGGGAGATCTTGTGGAAAATTCTTTTCATCAGGGGTATGGATATTTAATGAAACTACACAATACTTATCATGTTCATTAGCAGCCTGGATACTGAAAAGTCAGATGTACTTGAAATGCTTCAGTTGTGATTTTTTTTTTAAATAAAAGGTGCAAAACAACTGCACTTATCTTGAATTAAAGTTCAATGGTTTGCTTTCCTGCAACAATTTCATATGCATATGTAAAAGGCCCGGGGGGGGGGGCACTCTTGACATTTTTGGATAGGGGTGTGTCGCTGGGGCTGTGATACCCTTACCCTATACTAGACCAAAATGCTCAAAAACCCTACCCCTCACAGCGGCACGTACCTATATACCTCTTATATGGGAGTGCCCCCCCTCCCCGGGGTAAAAGGTGTAGCCGTTTTCTAATGATGTAATCACTGTTGCCCATATATGGAACACGCGAGTATCACATGTTCAGTCGATCGTGAAGTAAAGCACGTTGTTGATATGAAAGTTCTAGTCATATTTTTACTATATTTTACCCGCTACAAAGGCTTATAACTGTTTAATGTTAATTGTCATTGGCATGATAACTGGTTCTTTTTTACAAGCCTGTCTACATAAAACCTATCCCTAGTTACTTGTTTCATTGTTCTTGTATGAAAAAGGACTAAGAACACAAGCATTAGGAAGGAAGCTTTACAACTAAACAACTATAGCAAAATAATTCTTATACGTCAAGACATTTCTTTCGCTTCAATGATCTTCTCCATAACCAACACAGGAAAGAGGGAATTTTTTTTGAACAAGGATAACTGTTGTATGTGGCATTCCAAATAAAAAGACTTTAAAAGTTGTAGCACAAATGTTCAAAATTCAAAACTTTTTTCGAGAGCAAATTAAGTGTAACCTCTTCACAGGCTAAAATTGGCTTTCAGATACAAAAATGCATTTGCTGCTTGGTCTGGCTCAATATCCTCAGTGTTGGGCAGGTGCCTTTGGCATTCTTGTCTAAAAGCCTGAGGTAGATAGTCATCAGTACCATCAAGAACATTTGACAATTCAGCAACCTCCCTAAGCTGCTCATCTGTTACTCTGAACCCACACTTTTCCCCACCATGCCTCTCTGGGCAGGTATAAATGTGTTCTGGTACACCTACAGGGAGTTCCTTGTTTTTCTGTTTTCGAATCCTGTGAGCATTCCATACAGAAACACGAAACATATCAAGCTCTTTTTGTAACACTGGGATATAAACATATGCAAGCATCAACCTGAAAATACAAAAGTAAAACCAGCAATTATCAGGAGATCATTAACAAGTGGCACTTAACATTTAGGCACATATTTCTCATTGTCATATTAAATTTTAATACGTACTCCCTCATGATTAGCCATTGAAGCCACATACATTTTGTACTGTTTCAACCTTTTGAATGTTTACAGTTTTTTAGGAGAAGCAGGGAAAATGATGGCCTGTCCCAGTTAATTCATCTAGGGGGCTGTACCTTTTGTTGTAAATAAAACCAAGCATTAAATCATTGGGGGTATAGTTTAATTGTTAATAATCCTGTGAACATGGCATATACATGTACCTATCATTATCGTCACTTGCATCATAGTCACCATCCTCTACCAAAGTGCTCAATTGACTCTTGAAAAACTTTTCTAATCTCTCCAATAATTCTCTCCACCATCTTTCAATCTTGTTGTGAGTTGAAGGTCCATACAGCACACAGTCACTTCCATCTTCCACATCATCAAATTGTGCCCGAATATAACTATGGATGGTAGCCATAACTCCAGTTTCAGTTCCTCTGTCCACACGTATCCTGTCTGGTAACACTAGAATTAGACAAAATCAATATAATTAACATGACTTGGAATTTGCATACCAATGTTGCAACTATATTGACACTATTGGACTATATTGAAACACTAATAACATTGATCAACATATCTTATTTCCCAGAACATGAACCGCTTCTTTAATAAAAATGTGGTTCCTACTTGCAGGTTTTTACCACTACCAAGATCAACAACAGTACTACTACTACTACTACTACTAATAATAATAATAATAATAATAATTTATTAAATTAATTAAATATCTTAAAATTCAATAATGATGCCATATTACCTCTGCTCTCATAAAGGTAGTCAAAATAAAATCTACCGATGATTTGGGGATTGTTATTTGATGTCCATATTCTCAGAAACTGAATTCTACTGCTAAATGTATCTTGTGCACCATAGATGCAAAGTGGAAACATTGACTTCTGGAAGCCACAAAGCTTGTCGTGCCCATCAAGAGACATGGTGCTATCAGATCCCTATAAAAAAAGTTAGTATCCATCCCTGTAAGTTGAAAAAATGATTGTGGCCCAAATGCACATGTATTTTAATTTCACCCCATAAAAAAGTTCACATTTTACTACCGCAGTACCGGTAATTAGTAAGCGAATTGAAGAATTGACAAGGCCATAAAACCTTCTACTTTTGTGTACTATTCCCAGTTAGCAACAGGTTTCACAAACCATCCCAAAAATATGACTTATCAACACAAAATTATAATGAAAAAATGGTTTGCAAATATGCAACGAAGTTTGTCAATCCCTTAAAGCATGGAAGTCAACTCGTGCATATAATTTACTTTGGCAGAGTATTATTATTATTATCATGATGATGATGATTACTTGATTTTGTTTTGTATGACTGTGTTTCTTCTAAAAAAGAGAATTATGTAAAAAACACTACTTAAAATGATGTTTAAAACAATGTTGCAACAAAAATAATTTTGCTCACATTTGAGTTAAAACTACCAGTTCTTTGGGGACGTTTTGTCATCCCCACGCCACCTCTTTCTTCGAGACCCTCCGGATTTACGTCCATCATCACGTTGTATACCAGGTTCCTTGGAACATTAAGTCCATGAACTTCCCGAACCTTTTTATGCAGTGAACGGTAGCCCAGTAACTTTCCAGGCCCCTTCATTTCTTTCTCCACAACCTCTTTAACCTGGTCTACATCGACAGCGTAGTCGGTGAACGTAATCCCAAAGTGATGGAGACGGCGGGATAGAGTCCTCAAACTCCAAGAATACATCGGAAATTTCACCCTCATTAAATCCACTATTTCCGATTGTCGAAGGTTCCGACTAACGTGCTTTCTTAGTTCGTTCTCTAGCTCCACATCTTCAAGCCAGTCTGAATTCCTTATTCTGGCCGCCATTTTGACCAGGCGTACTTACTAGAGGATCGTGGGAGTACTACCTCTACTTGCGTTGCATGATGGTCTATAGCTATGGCGCTGCTGGGCCTATGGCGCTGATGGGCCACGGCGAGGTTTTTTTTCTTTTTTTTTTTTTAATTTTTTTTTTTCAAAAAAAGTTTAATAATAATAATAATAAATAAAAAAAATAAAATAGAATAAAAAATAAAAAAATAAAAAAAAAATACAGAAAATATCATTATTATCACAAATTTTCCTATGGCGTCAATGGGCCACCATAGACTACACTACATGTCTCCATAATTGACTCTGGGAGTGAAAGGGTTAAGTAATGATCCGCATAAGAAGGAAAGCGCTGAACGGCAATGCACGATGGAATGCCAACTTTTTTCATTGTTACAACTAGTGATCTCATTGGCCTGGACTAAAAAACTGCTAAGGGACGGACCATTAGATTTTTTTTTTGGGGGGGGGGGGGGGGGGGAGGTTGGGCAATTTTTTGGTGCAGGATATTTTTTTCTACGCCCGAGACTGTGCAGGATTTTTCTTTTTGCCATGATTTGCTTGTATGATATTTTTTTGCGAGTCTATGTGTTTTAATGCCTGACGCATATACGTGTTAGGAATACTAGAAAGGCCATACTAGGGACAGGAATACTATATAGCAAGTCAGATGCGATGTAACAGCAGCTTGATAGCATGAAGCCTGGCCGCGGTGTTGTAACTGCCCCTACAATTTTCTTTACACCAGCCCCCTGTTGATGTCTCTTCCACAGCCCATTGTAGTACACCCAACCATCTTACAATTACAGGGGCGGCGCCAGAAATATAATGTTGGTGGGGCGAATCTCCTGTGCCGAGCGCCGAAGGCGTGAGCTTCTAGGGGGGTCCGTGGGCATGCTCCCCCAGGAAATTTTTTAAATGAAACTCTCTGAAATGCTATTTCCAGCGTTCCTGAGACCGGAGAAACAGTTTCCAAAGCCAACTTTGAGTTCAGTTTAATTCTCATGAAAAGTACACGAAACACTTTCTGAAACTTGGGTTTAACTCCATTTTGGTTGTTTGTTCAAAGTAGATTCGACTGTCACTCGAATATTCTCTGTCAATTCTTTTCAGTATGGGAAGACTTTGAAAACGAATTTTCCAAAGCGATTTTCTCTGTCATTGGAGGCAGAAAGAAACTGATTTCCAATATCAGCCATGTTCAATTTGTCAGTTAATGCAATGTCTGGATAATGCAATGATTTAATTTTTCTTGTGACATAGTTTGTTCGTAGATATGTCTTGAGTCTTCTTAGGGCAGAGGCCGAGCGCTAACTCACAGCATTTATGGATTTGTTTGATGGATTTGTCGGTAGCTGGAGTCCGATAGCTGACGTTCGAGTAACTCAAGGGGTATTGAAACACAACTTACGTTGGGTCAAAAATAAGCCAATGAAAAGATAGAACATTTGCATTGATCCTCCCCAAGCGCTCATAAGTCGCTAACATTCTACAACGTACGCGTCAGTGTGATTTATTTGTGTTCTGACCATCTGCTCCTGGATATAAAATATTGTTCTAAAAATATAAAGCTTTGCAGGAATTTTTTTTCTGGGGTTTCTGTTTTGCACGATATTTTTTTTGCAGTTCAAGGCCGTGCTCGAATTTTTTTTTTGGTATTTGCCCCACCCCCCCCCCCCCCCCCCCCCCCCCCCCCCCCTCAAAAATCTAATGGTCCGTCCCTAAAACGTTAATGTTCAAGGTGCATTTTGTTCAGTTTTTTTTAAGGTTTCAAGCAATTTGAGACGCAGTAGCACAACATACAACTTTTAAAAGATATTGTATTTGGGGAACTTCATCAAAGAAACAAACTTATTAGCTATTGTCTTCTGCTATTCTGATTGGTTAAGCACGAACATTTCCTAAAATTTACTTGACACAAATGTTTTTTCTTAATTTTTATACTGAAATATAATTATGAACCATCAGCCTCTCCTCTATTCTTGAAACCACAGATATTCTATGTGGGAAAGATCCAATGCCGCAGAACGATGAAGTTTACGGTAGTTCTATTGTGAAGCATTACTTAAAATCGTTAACGTAGCTAATTTACAGTGCTTTTTTGTCGGTGGGGTTAGTTTAAATGCCAAAACCCTTTTTTTTTTCGATTCTTAGGGCAATATTTGTTTCGATCACTTCGATTTGCCGCCCGATATTTTTAAAACTTGACTGAACATTATCTCAGAGTTGAAAATCAGCTAGACTTTAAAAAATCGGTTTTACTCCAGCAATTTCTTGTCGCGATACCTATGAGTTAAGAAATCAGGTCGACAAATCGTAGAATCTGTCTTGTAGCGCGTCTGTTTACAAGATACAATTTGTCGTCGCTAGCCGGTTTGTCGGTTTCTTGATTGCACGCTGCAATTTGTCTGCACGGCGAAATTTTGTTTCGAAGTGGTTTCTGTGAGAAAAATTGCCTTGATTCCCGGGTGCTTCTGAGTATGAATTTTTTTCAACATCACTATTTGCAAAATTTTTTTTACCAAAATAAGTCTCTTTTTTTCACGTACTTTCTTGTGCACGATTTTTTTTCTTTTAAATTTCTTCTGCAGGAATTTTTTTTTTTGGTAATTGCCCAACCCCCACCTCTCCTAAACACACACACACAAAAAAAATTAAACCGTCCCTTACAATTTAGCCATAAAAACCGGTATTTTGGGTTGGAAAGCAAATGGTATGGTCGATTTTCCGGGAATTTCGGAAATAGTGAACAAAAAATTCAGCGATTAAACTAGCGTGTGAATTATTCATTTTATTTAATTGTTGGTTGTGGAAACAAGAGTGACAAGTTTCCGAATCTAGCATGTTTTTGTTTTTATTGAAAGTTTAAACAAACTAACGAGAACAAACGGAAGGTCGACACTTCAAGTTAAAATAGGACACTTGCTATTCTTGCTGTGTGCGAGCCACACTCACCGAGGCCAGCCATAAACCCTGTACAATGTGCTGACACACGGTACCTTTCTTGTTTGTTTTAATCCACAACATTAGTTGCCTGAGTTGTGCTAGTGAATCATTTATTATCTGCGAATGTCTTCAGTTCTGTTGTTATTTAATCATATATGTTGTGGTGCAATTTTGTCCTTGGTGCAAATTTTATTTTTCTTTGTTTAAAACTCATTATCATACATTATCATACATTTCCATACCCAAAAACAAAGGAAAATAAAATTTGCACCAAGGACAAAATTGCACCACAACATATACAGCTATTTCGAGAAAGGTTGTCGGAAAAAGCGCAAAAGTGCACGCGACAATCCCGAAAAATAATATGGGATATGATCAATGAATTTTAATAAGTCAAATAAATACATGAAACCCGCGATACCTCGTCTGTACAGGGACGATCTTAGATGCGAGCCATTGGGATAAATGAGTTTTTAGGATATAGCGTGGATGACTACCCACAATACTTTTCTGGATTGTCGCGTGCACTTTTACGCTTTTTTCCGACAACCTTTCTCGAAACAGCTGTATACCCACATCGTGGACATTGGAAACGAAGCCGCTAACCATTTGGTTGCAATTGTACGCGTGAAGGCTTCTGCATTAAAGCTTTATTGTGCGTTTGTATAAAAATAATATCCAGCACAAGGTAAGTAAATAAATCCATCGATTCGACGGGAGGAGTACTTTCCTCTCTCAACTTTTTGGCTGGGATGAGAAGCGGATCGATTCTGATCCCAGAACGTTTTTTAAGATATCCACACTTTACCATGTCTTCGAGATTTTAGCAATTATTTGACAGCATTGGAAGCTCGATTTCTGTTGTTTCAGTAATCATTTTGATTACGTCAGTCCTCCAGTAACATGGCCGCCGGTAATTTTGTGACGTCATCCGCACACAAACTATCAAAAACAAGAAGCTGTACACAGCTTGAACTCGTGGCGTCTTTATTAAACCCAGTGCATTTGCTTTTACGAAGAAACATGAAATTAAGTCTGAAAAGTACGGTGGCCTAAAAGTGTCACGGCAATTTCAATTTGCTAACGGCAATTTTAACTTCGCTCACGGCGTCCCAAGTGCATTGTGGGTTAGTTCATTGTTCAGCACATTGTTCGTTCTGGGGACTCTTATTTCTGTGTAGCTTGTACTGATTCAGCTTTCTCTTGAGTGTGCTAAGTCTTATTTTTATGTTGTGGTGCTTTCTTAACATGTAGAGAAATTTCCTGATACTCGTAACCTTTATGAAGCAAGGACTCAAGAAGCATTCTTTCGTTTTACCCCATCTTCAAACGCTACGCGCAAGATCCACTGGGATTTATTAGTAATTCCGCTGACATGTGGCCTGTTGAAGTTGAAATTGCCGTGAGCGAAGTTGAAATTGTCGTGAGCAAATTGAAATTGTCGTAAGCGAAGTTGAAAGTGCCGTGAGCAAATTAAAATTGCCGTGAGCGAAGTTGAAATTGCCGTGAGCAAATTGAAATTGCCGTGAGCAAATTGAAATTGCCGTGAGCGAAGTTGAAATTGTCGTGAGCAAATTGAAATTGCCGTAAGCGAAGTTGAAAGTGCCGTGAGCAAATTGAAATTGCCGTGAGCAAATTAAAATTGCCGTGAGCGAAGTTGAAATTGCCGTGAGCAAATTGAAATTGCCGTGAGCGAAGTTAAAATTGTCATGAGCAAATTGAAATTGCCGTGAGCGAGATTGAAATTGCCGTGAGGAAATTAAAATTGCCGTGAGCGAAGTTGAAATTGCCGTGAGCAAATTGAAATTGCCGTGACACTTTTGGGCCACCGTAGAAAAGTAAGACTGCATTCAGTCGCCGACACTTGATATCACGTAGCCTTTAATAAACTGACCAACGGTCACTCCTATCTAAGTACAAACACTTGAGAACACAAAAAGTGAGAAACACCACTCATTTTATACCTCGTTGGCGTATACCGCCACGAGTAATAATAAATCAACGAAACTGCAAATACCGTGAACGATCTATTGCGTCACATTGGATCATATCAATACAAACACTGATCAGCAAAAACAGACCGCTGCAAGGACCGATCAGACAAAGTGAAAAGGCATTCTCTTGAATATTGTTCACGGTATTTGCAGTTTCGTTGATTTATAATTTTCGTACCGCGGTGTTCTCTAGTATAGATCCGATCTATTTGCATTTCTTTATCACTAGGAAAAGAAGGGTATAGGCCGTTCCCCGATTCTTTCGCCATCGGGCGCTGACATGTATCAGTTGCAATTGAGGTTGCATTGCTCTTTGGCCATGTCGGTGCCACAATTGTTCGTGACGTGACGGTTGCGCAATCTTTCCTCGTAGCTCTTTCTAGAATGATTAGCGCGATACAGCTATTTCAATTTAGGTTGTCGGATGAGAGCTTCAAGCGTACGCAACGAGACCGCAAGGTACTTTGGGATTTTTATGTATACGGTAAATTGACCAAAGCAATTTAAAATACCTCGTCCATACAGCGAAGGCAAACATTTATGGTGCTAACATTTACCTCACTCATTGCACTAACAAACGCAAAATCCGCGAACTAAGCTAAGACCAATTTACAACTACCCATAGTTACTTGCGGTCTCGTTGCGTACGCTTGAAGCTCTCATCCGACAACCTAAATTGAAATAGCTGTATATGGGATAGGTGAAGTGTCACTCGAGTCTCATTATGTTTTAGCTACGGCGCACTGACGAGGGCCAAAAAGCCCGAAACAGCTGTCTGCGTCTGCGTTCTAGTTTTGAGCGCTGATCATGTCAGGTTTGGCCAACCGTAGTGCCATTTCGAGAGAATGCCTTTTCACATTGTTTGATCGGTCCTTGCAGTGGACGTCTCAGTGTTTTTGCTTATCACTGTTTGTATTGATCACGGTATTTGCAGTTTCGTTGATTTAACATTATTGTCCCTTTAACCCTTTCACTCCCAGAGTCAATTATGCAGACATGTTTTATATGTATTTCTAACGTTTGCGTTTGTCAACGAAATCTTATGGTGTGGCAAATGGAACCTCTTCTGCAATACTTTTGCATGGAAACATTTGTTTTTCAATATTTTACCGAATGAAATTTGGGATTTTTCTTTAATTTTGACCGTTTTGGCACTCTTGGGCGTTAAGGGGTTAAGTGCTTATGTTTTCTAAAGCTTGTTGGTTGACCCAGCTAATATTTATTTATTTGATTTGTTAAAGACTTATAAAACAGTGGACAGGACAGATCCAAATGCGGGTAACGAAGGCCGACAGCAAGCACAAGAAGAGAATCAGCAGAGAATGAAAGACTTGCAGGACGCGATGGCGAGGGAACGTGAGCAGGCGATACGCGAAGCGCAAAATAGAGCGAGAAGTGATGACGAGGACCAGAGAACGCAATATGAAAATCAAAAACGCGAGAGAGAGGAAAGGGAACGAAAACTAAAAGAGGAAG
Source organism: Dendrophyllia cribrosa (assembly GCA_024195265.1). NCBI lineage: Eukaryota > Metazoa > Cnidaria > Anthozoa > Scleractinia > Dendrophylliidae > Dendrophyllia > Dendrophyllia cribrosa. Next base: position 38,532,040 of record JAJLRJ010000010.1, read on the forward strand.
AAGAACTTTGCCAACTTAAAGATGCGTTGATGAATTATGACTTCCAGAAATGCCCAAGGATTAAAAAGGAAAGTTTTCGAGACCTGGACGTTGAAGAAATGGAATTTGTGCGCTTAGCTTTAATCGGGCCAACGGGTTCCGGAAAAACAAGCTTTATTGGTAAGAATTTCGCCAAAAAATACCAGGGGAATTCCCCCCCCCCCCCCCCCCCCCCCCCCACTTCCCCGTTGCAGTCTCCCTGTCATTTTAACTCGTGAATGCTCGAATCGTTGAACGAGTTATAGTAGTGGGACAAAACTTCACTCGATCGGTCGATCGGCTGTTAACCTTGAGCCAGCGATATGTCATAGTCACCTGCCTTACCCATAAAGACGGAATTAGGAGGCGGGAGGGTGGAGAATTAGACACAAGGAGTGGATTGTCGGTGGAGCAAAACGCCTAGAGAAGGGTCGAGTCGGTAAACATCGAGCAGGCGATATGTAATGGTCACCTGCCTCACTCATCGGGACGGTGTTGGAGGCAAGAGAGGGTGGGTAGTTGGACGCAGGGAGTGGGGGGGGGGGGGGGGGGGGGGATCGGTGAAGTAAAACACCTAAAAGAGGGCAGGGTCCGAGTTGTTTCGTATTCACGAGTTGGCTTTGATTGTATACGTTTGTACACGCATTCCTCTGTCGGTTGTGAAACCCTCATACGCCTGTAACGAGGTATTAATAGGAGCTTATTAAGCTCCTGGTATTTACCGTTTCCCGTTTTTCGTCAACGTTGACAGGTACCCTACAGCGAGCTCTTGGAAGAACTCAAAGCGCCTTTGAACAAGGCACGGGAAGAGAAGGCACCATTAATCTTGAGGAGTACAGTGTGCAAGAAAACATAAGTCTGGTGGATACCAGGGGATTTTTTGAGGGCGACGAAAAGCTCGTGGACGAGTGCCTAAAGATTTTGTCGGGGAGGTAATTAATGTTAATCTTGCTTAGATTTTTCATGGCAACATAGCATGAAACATTTTTTGAAAAAACATATTTTGAAAAGTAACGCCACTTCGATAATTCAAATTTAGGGCTTTAGAAGATATTTAGGTTGTCAGGATTTTATCTTAAATCTATCTATACGTTATAAATTCTTCCAGAGTCAGACATTTAATTGCCTATATTGTTGAATATGTGGATGAATTCCTATCGCGTGACCATGCAAATGAAAGCTCTCCATCACTAAAAGGACTTTTAAGCGCTTTCGTTAATTATTCTAACCCCATCAACTCATGGCAGATGCGATAGAATGGTGTACTTTAGTGGTGACGTTTCTCACCCTAAAAAAATGGATTTTTTTATTTAAGAATTCGTCCTGGCGAGGAAATCGTACGAGGTTATGACCAAAGTAAAGGCGAGGCCGCAAAAAGCAACCCTCAGATGGCAAGAAAAGTTCAGGCGCTCTCCAAATATGCTCATGCGGTCATATTTATAGTGAAGGCAAATGATCCTCGCTTGAAGGATGGCAAGTACAAAGATACGCTCAAGAAGATTAGAGAGTATTTTAGAGAAGACGGTAAGATGAATATCCCATAATTACAAAATCTACCGAGTAAGAATTACTTTTAACTGCTTAATATAGAGCAATAGTTTAATACTGATCGTCGTAAAATCAGAAAAGTATCAACGTTTGGCCAATAACTTACCTTGACTTGCTCAAAATCGCTCACTTTTCTATTCAATCCGCTGGTTTTACGCGCGCGGGCTCTAAAAGCAAGATGGCGGCTGGTTCTTTGTTCGGAGCTATTCGCACATATTCCTGCATACAAGGAATAGCTCTTGATTAGTTTACGTCATATTTAACAAATCGCACACAACGATGTCTCGTTAATGGTTCTCTTTCTGAAATTTGTTCACTTAAATGTGGGGTACCGCAAGGAACAATCCTAGGCCCCGTTTTATTCCTCATATACATTAACGACTTGTCAAACTGCCTAACATCATGCCAGGCTAGAATGTATGCTGATGACACTCACATCACTTATGCGGACGCTGATGTGAATTCAATACAGTTAAACCTGAATCACGATTTGGATAATCTAAACAAGTGGCTTATCTCTAACAACTTACTTTGAACACTGCTAAAACTGAATTCATGCTAATTGGTTCTAGACAAAAATTGAGTACTTTGTCAAACCCACCTGAGCTCTTGATTGATAATATTCCAATAGAACAAGTTTCCTCTGTCAAATCGCTTGGAATATTTATTGATGAAAATCTACGGTGGCAAATATACATTGATAAATTATCTAAAAAGATCGCTTCCGGGATAGGAGCCATAAAAAGAATTAGACCTTTTGTCCCTCCATCTACTCTTCATTATATATACAACGCGCTAATTCAATCTCACCTCAATTACTGCAATCTTGTTTGGGGTAATTCGGTGGTAAAACTTTATTTGACAGGCTACAGAAACTTCAGAACCGTACCGCTTGTGTTTTAACCTTTTCTATAGCTATGACGCGGACGCCAACTGCCTTATTAGACAACTCGATTGGAAAGATTTGAGCACACAGTTTTAAATACAGAAAATCTTAATGGTTGACAAGTGTTTTAATGGTCTTGTTCCTGAATACCTGTCCTCTAAATTTGTTAAACGAAATGAAATGCGCTATTCCCTGAGGGACTCTGATATATAACAAACTAGTCGTCCCGTTCCCACGAACTAATTACATGAAAAACAGCTTTAGTTATAGCGGAGCAGTTCTCTGGAACAGCCTACCCTGTGATATGAGAGAAATGAAATCTCTAAGTCTATTTAAACGATCAGCTTATCTGAATATTTAATTTAAACTACACACGGCATTCTTGAAAAACAGGTTTATTTAGATTAGTTGTAGTTAGCTTTGTAATTTGTTTAGGTTAGTTAGGTTAGCTAGGTGAGGTTCCTGATGATTTTACCGTGTTTAAATAAAGATTTACAGTTACAGTTACAGTTACATAGAGAAAACGACCGACTTGGAGCAAGTCTATAACTTACCTTGATGCCTTTAATTTGTAAAGATTTATTTGTTGCGGGGAGGGGCCTTTTGGTTTCTAAATGAACGTTTGATTAACATTTCATCCCTGATTAGCGGTAATTGGTTTTCGAACCATCGCACCCTGTTGTGTGTCAAAAAGAAAACACACAGAAACTTGACTGCTGTACGATGTATTTGATTTCACTCCACAGGCTATGCTCCAGTGACTGTCATCACCTATCTGGACAAGTTGAAAGACGAAGAAGACAAAAATAACGCTTTTGACATGGCTTCGTGGGCGACTGGCAGTTCCGGCGAAAGAACCTTCTTCATAGCGAACTACACGCATGAAAAAAACGAGACGTCCTTTGCTGTGGAGCGTACGGCTCTCGACATCTTGGATTTTGCCTTGCTTTCCGCTGAAAGGTTTATACGGATCGCCAAGCAGAGAGAGAAAAATCAGATGGAACGGGAAATCGCGGCTGGAGGTAACGTCCTGTTCGGTAGTAATCCTGGGAATTCTGAGCTACACCCCTCCCCCGCCCTTTTATATGGGAGTTCCCCCCCCCCCCCTCCCTCCGTGATTGTCGGATTTTGTTACCATTAGTTTGAATCGAAAATGACCACTGTGTGTTTCCACCACGTAAAATTACTGCGTTATAGATAGAATAGTAACATTTTAGAATGTTATATTCCATTCACAGATACTCAAGACTAACAACAAATTACTTAACTCAAGGTTTGCTACGACATCAACAACAACAACAAAAAGTCTTTATTTTCAGCTACGAGAAGAGAATTCGTAATTAACACTACATGTTTAAATTTTTTTATCGTGTGGCACTAAATTTTTGCGAGAGTTTAATTTTGCGGATCAGGGTTATTTTTTTTGTGTGTATTGTGGAAACCTATTTTTGTGATTGAGAAAGATGTTTTTTTCTTGCTGAGAATTAATTTTTGTGATTAATTTGTAGGATGTCGCGTTTAATGGAATACCTTCAGATGATAATTTTGTTCCTTCTCATTTCATTGTTTTGTTTCTGGACGAAAGATAAAATTTATTAGGTCGTTTTAATTAAATGGACACCAACACGAATTTATACTGCGTGTAAAAGGTGATGCGGTTTGTATATAATTTTGACAGTGGAATAAATTTTGGCGGGAAAAATTTTGGCGGGAACTTTTCTTTGCGAGAACTTTTCTTTGCGTATCGTAAAAAAAAACCCTGCAAAAATCGAAAAAATTAGAAACCGCAAAAATTGCGTGCCTCACGGTATTTGTTAACCTCTCCCCAGGAGCCAGCGGCGGCGGGGTGGAGACATTGGAGCAGTTTTTCGCCCGTTTGAAGAAGAAGTACAATTGGACTGACCAGGGAAAGATGAAAGCTGTTCTGTCGGACCTGCGCACTAATGAGATCAACACCGTCGGGGCGCTCAAGGAACTATGGGAGGAAGTCAAGGGATCACTGCCGCTGTCGATTGGTATGAAGCGATGCTTGGAGGAAGAGATCAAGAATATTTAAAGTGGTACTACACACAAGAAAACCACTTTATTTAATGATTTTTTTCTACTCTTAAATAGAGCCAAATTAAAAACTGTTGCAAAATAGTGAAAAAAAACATTGGTAGAAAAATCTGCTTAGTAGCTTTGATTTAAATAGTCACACTTTAGGATTACGTCCTCGCGTGAATTAAAGGGGCTATGTCGCAAGGTGAGTCTGCGCAATGAGTTCCTGTCATGTGACGTAACCTGACGTCACACATGTCAAATTTCTATTGTTCCCTCCCGGATCGCGGCAAGTTTTATCGCGCTTGCACTCGTGTCGAACCACGCGAGGTCAACAAACACACGATCGATTTCGCTTTTAAATTCCTCCCCAACTTCTACCACTACTAGAAGACATCGAATTTTTCGAAGGTACGACTAACAAATCGCAGAAATAATTTAACAAAAATCTAGCCAAGTAAATATTCTAACTAATTTGTAAACTTGAGATCTATCCTTCTACGCAATACGACGGGATGGAACGGATTGCAGCGAATTCGACAGTAATGGACGCCAACTTGAAAAAAAGCCACCGGACGTTTTTCAAGTTGTTAGTACCCAGTACTCACCCGCCATCCTCGCGACATAGCCCCTTTAAGGCATGGCGCCTCGTGTAATATTGGGTTTTCATCATTTTTTCTAGCTTTATTCAGAGACCCCTAAAATTTGACCTTATAATCATGTACTAAGAAACAAAACCATTTTTGGATGATACCCTGTGTCTGTTGGGGTCATATGACCAGCCACGCCCTAAATTATGCAAAATTTGGAATTTTCAGATTACGGCATGAAAATTCAATTAAAAGCTCTCGTTTTTCCTTCCTTCGTCTTCAACTTACAAAGTGATACGTCAAATTAAACGGGGAATTTCGAAAACTGTTGCTGCTGCATAATTATTCATTGTTTTCCTCTAGTCCCAGTCCCTCTCTAAAATTAAAACGTTATAGTTTACAGAAAACAAATAACTTTGGAAAACCCCGATTAGTTCCATAAACCCTGTGCTAATGGTCATTGATAGAAAACAAATTAAGCAGAAAAATGTTTTTCCAAAATCTCGCAATTTTGGATCGAAAAAAATTGCTTAAAGTTGGGCGTGGCAAGTCATGTGACGTAGAAGTTCCATTCATGTAAGTGAAATTTTTTTTTCAACAATTAAAAGCCTCTTAGAACGTTTAAAGTCAATGAGTCAAATATGTTTTAAAATAAACCACCCCCTTTAAATCGAACGGGACCACCCGAGTCCATAGATTCAAAAGGTAAAACGAAATAAGGGACGGACCATTAGAAAAGTGATGGGGGGGGGGGGGGGGGGGGGGGGGGTATTTTCAGCTTGCACGAATTTTTTTTTTCGCTCATTGCTTGTACAGGATTTTTTTTTGCAGGTGAAACCCTCTGCACGAATTTTTTTTTCAGACAAATATTGCTTTGTTTGTCATTTACTCAAAAAAAGGTGTAATACTTAAATACCATTTTTGACCGTTACGTATATTTGAAAAATATATATTAGGAATAGTTAACATCAAAATGTTATGTACTGTTTGTTATTTACTGATTGTTTTCTTTTCATTATACACTATTATAAAGGTGACAGGCCAAACACGACTCCCGCTAGTCGCAAAATGTATAAAAAAGCCTTTAGAAATGCTTTCCCAAGAAGGTCTACGAGATATTTGTTCCCTTTAGATCACCAATATAGAATTGTGACTAGTCACTATTATCTCTGTCTCAGTTTTGCATGTTCGATATGTATTGTATGACTCTTTGATGATCTTTGGGATAAAAATCTCTTAAGTGACACTGAGGAGATTTTCATGCTGTGTAGCCATTTATGGAATTATTGTTTCTCTATGCCTTCGTTATGCTAGCTCTCTTGGCATATGTTAGGGCTTCTTTGGCTAACTTTTGTTGCAAGATTTGTAGTGATCGGCTGCAGTTTTTGTTATTGTTATGAATATGCTAGGATCAGTCAATCTCTCAGCCCGTGATTTAGTGTCAAAGTCTGCGGTGTGCAAGACTTGTGAGAAAGTGGATCTTTATCACGGATGTAGGCGTCTAAGATCAAAGTCTGAAGCTGCCGTGTCTCTATTGGAATCATGACTACTTGCAGTTTATGTTTTAGCTCCTTTTTTATATATATAGTTCTGTTTCTGAGAAGTGTTTCTTGGAGCTTGAAGAACCTCCGTTGCTTCATCATGGCGTTATTGCATCCCGACATGGCTTGAACAGATATGGTGATCTGTATTGAAAATCTCACGGACGCTAGTGAATTCTTACGTTTTTCTTAAGCAAGACTCGAGTTTAGGCACTTTGGCAGCTTTTATATATATTAAGTAACAACCACAATAGGACTTCTCCTTCTGCATGAATTTTTTTCTTTGCCTTGAACTTTGCACGAATTTTTTTCCTGGCATTTTCCCTTGCACGAATTTGTTTTTGTTTCCCCCCCCCCCCCCCCCATCACTTTTCTAATGGTCCGTCCCTAACTGACTTTGATTATACAAGTGCAAATGTTTTAAACTAAGTAGCACCTAGTGATGGAAATTAAGTTAAAACTCGGTACCCTTTAGATCATTTAACACATGTACAATTGAAATGTTTGTCTCGCGTATACAAATCATGTTATCTTATAGTTGAATATGTAAAGACAACAGTTTTAAAAGTCAAAAATAAAAGCTTAGTCCTGATTAAGTTCTCTATTATTATATGCTTATTTCAGTCAGTTAGTGTCGTCAAGTTTCGAATTAACTAAGCCCGCCATGAGGAAATTCCTTAAAAACTAGTAGTAATCATAGATTATAGTGCGTCTCCTTATCCCGTGGCACCACGTCTTGACCTACGTAGTACCTCAGTTTCAGCCACCGTTTAAAGGGGCTATGTCGCGAGATATGTCACGCAGGCAAAAATGTCTTGCCTACATCAAACAAATTCACGCTATTGCCGTGGAATCAGGCAAAATCCTTCAATTCTGCCATGCTGTGTACTCCGAAAGGTCTCAGATTTTTCCGACATATAAATACATGTAGTATATTTGTCTTGATTTAATTTCCGGTTATTTCACCGATTCTAAAATCATACGCCTCGGTACTAATCTCGTACCCAGATCTCACTCGTGCTTGTACTGAACTGAAATGTGAGATCTGGTAAACTTCGATACAACGCCATTTTTCATTGGTTAACTGAAAACGAATGCCCCATTTTAATATGCTCTGTGATTGGCTCTTTCCTTCACTCTTCTTGTGATGCGGTTGTATGAGAACATGTAAACATGGACACTCCAAGAAATTATCTTGCAACGTTTCACCAACTAGATGCCACTTCTGTGGAAACAATACTGAGAAAATTTTGTATTTACTTCAATCCAGCTAAAGAGGATTATCTAAAAGATACCGAGTTTCCGTGAAAGAAACTGACGAACGTCCAAAGTTGTGTTGTAGACTGAAGTTACGACAAGCTAATGCGTGTAAACAAAAACATCGAAGCATTTTATCGACTTTTGAAATAGACAGAAGGCACTCATTAGAAACACAGCTTAGGGAAAAAAAGAACTAGGCCTGGATCTGAAATTACCTCGGCCTGTAAGTTCTTCTTTCTTCTCGTTTTGTCTGTCTGTGAGGAATGGAATTGAGTGAACAGTCTGTTTTGCGGGATTTAATTTGGGGAGCTCCAAAAGGATAGAACTCATGCACTCCAAGCTTTCGATCTAAAAAGGTAAACCCAACGCCACACAGTTCTATTAAACGAGTAAATAATAGTGACAGGCATTTTAACATTGGTGGTGAGAAGTTTGTCTGTTATGGGCGAAAGGATATCTTCCAAATGGTCAACATTTACTTGTTATGATATGAGTGCAGTACTTCATTAAAAAAGTTAGCCCAGTCTTGTCAGGATTTGCAATAACTTGTTTGGGATCTTTCATATTCAAACTTTTTATGATAGTTGTTTGGTATTCCTTTGTTGCTATTACTGTCATATTAACAATCTTTAATTCTTCTGTGGAATACCTAGGTTGCTGTATTCTTCCCTGAAGTTGTGCCCCCCCCCCCCCCCCCCCCCCCCCCCCCCCCCCCCCCCCCCCCCCCCCCCCCCCCCCCCCCCCAAACAATAAATATATTCAATTTGTAGGCACACTGAAATGCTGTTATTCTGACCACTAGAATGAACCAATTTGGCTACTGTAATGTTGTTAATTAGATGGCTGGATTTAAGGGCATCTCAAATAACTGACCTCTTTTTAATAGGGTGCCGGGGGAGTCGAAAGCATATATGAAGCTGCAATAACTGCTAACAAGGTGGCCATATAGTAATTGGGCCCGCCTTTAACCAGTAAGCCCCAGGGTCAACATGCAATTTCTCCTTACTGGTCTCTTAATGTACATATTTTGTAGTAGCAGTACAGACTTTGGTTTCTGAAATGTCAAGATTTTTCATCGTTGATTGATTCCTTATTACTCGTGACCAGCTGTCTGCTTGATCATATCATGCAATGTTTTGAGGAGAAATTTGATACTGATCACTATTGGGGCTTAAAGACTCAAGGTTCGCTGGTCTGTTATGTTTTGATGCACGTATGTATGTAAAGTCCCTACATTTGCAGGAAAGAAAGAGTGTGTGGCTTCTTTAGTCTTAATAAAGTTTATGACTTGAAATGGGTCCAAATATTTAATATTGAAAATTATTTTTTTAATAATTGTACCTCTGACAGTGACATTCTATAATGTTGCAGTCTTCTTTTTATAATGGAGGTTAAAAGGGCCATTTCAGAAAAAAAAAAAAAAAAAAGGTTTATTGGGGAAAGCCAGAGGCAACCATTTTTTCTCAAGGTCAGGGAATTGGCTTCCCCCAAGCTAAGATTGACACAGTTTTTGAAAATGACTTTAAAACACTGCAATGTTGTTTTAAAAGGAGCAGTTTTAAGGACTTTCGGCCGTGTTTCAGCGTTGTGCTCATGTTATTCAGGCACAGTTTGGTAATTTTGTTTTGTGGTCATGGAAAGGTCATAGTGATGGAATACTTCTAAAGGGAAGTTTTTAATCAGTAGTAATTGAAGGGCTTACTGTGAAAGTGGCATATATCACCCAGGGGAGGAGAGGGGACTCCCATATAAATGTGTGGTTGGTATCCCAAGGGTATTTGAAATAAAAATGACTACTGCTCAGAGTTATTGATACCTTTAAAAAAAAATATATAAAAATATATAGAGAGATTATATCATTAAGAGTTGTTTTTCCTGCTTTAATTTTCTCAGAAATTGTAATGAATGATTGGATTATTTTCCTCTCCTGTTGGATGGTAACCCTGTATTCAGTGTATTTATGGACATGCAGTAAAAGCGGAGGTGTGAATATACACTGTACCCATAATGCTACCACAATGACCCTAAATAATTATTGGTCACCTCAAAAATCTTGTGTATTACCCGGATCACCCTAAGAGTTCTGGATGATTTTTTTAGATTTGAAAACATGGAAATGCAACTGAAAAAGAATAGTGGAGAATGTTTCTCTTTTTTAATGACCCTTAAAGTCCCTAACACCTCCCTTTTACTTTTTTTTGGTGAAAGGCCATCAGAATTGAATGAAACATCAAGATTGTTTTAGAGGTTTTTGCCACTTGTGAACATTTTAATTTTAGTGTATAATCCTTCTAGCACATATATAGAGAATTACAATACTCACAATATTTTAAACAGCTCAATTTGTGCCATTGCAAGATACTGACCTTTTTTTTTACTCCTGAAGTCAAACTTAGACTTGTGTATTATGTGGTTTTAAAGTTTATATGTGGACAAAATTGCTACGTGGGAACATTATCGATAAAATTTATTAAGGTGTCATAAAGGCAGTAGCTGAGGGGACAAGACCGCTCTACTATAAACATCTTTCCAGGTGTGATCAGTGAAGGTCAATCGAATGCTACTTAAAATAGAAAGCAGAAGTTCATATGTTGCTCATACATGTATAGGCTTTACTGTGATTGCTTGCATTATTTTGTAATTGCCTTGCAAGTTACCAGTGACTACTCGAGACTACTAGCTATGACTTAGTGGATGAATCGCATGGCATGCCGAACAGGCAAATTGAAACGCAGACAAGCGCATTGAGAGGAGACACCACAATTTGAATGGATATTCTTAATACAATTTTCAGCACCCAGATGGTCAAAAGTAAAGGCAGCAGTTGATAAATATTAAAAGCGATTTAAATACCATATCCAGTTCAATGGGAGAACAATATTCAGACAATAACAATCCCGCTCGTTAACAGCAATCTCCTCTGGTGCCTCTTTTGTTTTGGTTGAAGTTTCACGTTTTCTTGTCCCCCGGACGTAAGAACCTTCTGAACAGCACCATTGAAATCCATAATTTACCGAAAACGGCCGAAAACTTTACCATAAATGAAAACACAATCTCGAGCAGGCGGCCATACAACACGGTGTACAAAGGACGATGGGAAGTCCCAGATAACGGGACTGAAATCGTACTTTACCAGATCTCCCTTCCGCCTGACCGTGGGAGATCTGGGTACGAGATTACCTCGGTACATGTCAGTATCTCAATGTCTAGAAGTTGCAGTCAGCATATGTTTAATCAGTTGAAAATGGACAAAGGTTCTTCTCCGGTGCTGATTACTGTGAAATCAACCCAAAAGTTGTCATATTTTTCTCTCTTCTACGAAAGAAGTGTGCTTTCAATGCTGTAACGTAATTTATAGTAACACGCACGCGCAAGCGATCTCAAGGTCAAGCTAGGTCACGTACGCGAAAAGTGACAGCTGTAGTTGTTATTTTGATCTTTTTTGAATGAAGTCCAGAAATCTAAGCATGCTGGATACTATTGTGACGTTTCAAGATAGCGCAGATTTGGTACGGACACTTTTCTCGATTCGTTCCGCCTAGCGACGCGCTAAGCATGCTGGAATACTATTGTGACGTTTCAAGATGGCGCAGATTTGGTACCGACACTTTTCTCGATTTGTTCCGCCTAGCCGACAAGATTAGGAAACGTCTCCTTCGTCGACGCAATAAAACGACAAACATGCGACGCCATGCAGTTCAGTGCCACGCCACGCCTGCGCACCACGCTGTGCAATTGAGACTCGTGTTTGGTCGTTGATTGCTTGATTTTAGCTCGAGAAGACTGGATACGAGTTGCGCGACATGTGTGGGGTTACTGTGTGGGATGTGTGGGGTATCATGCACCCTTGTGCCCAGGGCCTTCTCCTCGCTCAAAATGGCGCACACTGAAAGAAACTCCTGGACAATGCTGTCAAAATCTTGGAGAATTTTGTCGCGTGAAAAAATGATGAAATGTCTTTGTTTCGTTTAAACAATGGTTACAGATTGCCAGTAAACAAACATGACTACCAATCTCTGGAAATAACCTCCGAAAACGTCATTTCATCGTGTGTCACCTGACAACAGCCCATTTCCGAGTTTCTCTTAGCCTCCTTTTCAAACCGAGGCCAAGTGCAAAACCATTCATACAAAAATGAGTTTTCTTTCACATGCAAATAAAACTTATATCCAATTAAATGAATGGTTTTGCACTTGGCCTCGGTTTGAAAAGGAGGCTAAGAGCAACTCGGAAATGGGCTATTCTTGGAGTATTTTGAAAGCGGAGAAAGCCCTGCTGGAGACGTGGTGGGATGTTACAGGGCTTCATCGTCCCTTACCATAACATTCCGCGCGCTGTGCGTCGCTGACACAAAGGCCTTCTCTCGCCCTAACGTTAAGTAAAGGACAGGATGTGAGTCAGAGTCATAACTAGCTGTGCATCTTACAAAGTACAAGGGTTCACTTGCCGTTTTTAAAATGGGCCTAAAATGCCATTTTAAACATTTTAATGTTTCTGGCAAAACCTTCACGCAATTGTTGCTAAGGGAGGTTTCTAACCATAATATTTTGGAAATTCGCACTTCCAGAGGTAAGCTTTGAGATTTTCGAGTCACGACCATATTTGGCAATTCAAATGTCCAGGCGTGCGTATCTCGAAAGTCCCGAAAACTTTTCGGACCCGAAAAGCTGTGTTATGTGGAGAATTTTTTTACCATAAAAAAATAAGGATTTGTTGATTTTAAAAGCTAAGCATTAAAATCTTACGTTTACTACACAACTTGAGCTGCTTTGTGGGCTAAAAACGTCAACGCCAAAAGTTAGAAACCAAATTAAAAAATAGATTTCCTGCCCGAAAAGCCTTCGGGAGTTTCGAGAAACGCGCGCCAGAACAGTAAAAACCCTAAAATGGAAACGGCGTACCGTTTTGGACATTAAAATCAGTGCCAATATAGTTAAAGAACGTACAGATACAAAATGTGACGTATGTTCTTTTTTGAAATTCGCATTTTTGTAAAAGTTATGACGCTATTAACATCTATATTCAATCATCTTTTTCAGCGGCATTTCTAATTTTATATGTTAACGGTAATTCCTTACGTTGGATTTTAGCTAAAGCCAGATTACCTCTGATTCTTCGAAAACATCGTAACTCTACCTCCGAGCTTTGGGAGTTTGTTTTTAATTCTAACGCTCGGTTTAGGACTAGCACTAGCTACGCACACGCAATAGCGAATTTTAAATATCAGGTGCTCCCCTCATACATTTCACTAAAACGCTCCAAAACAGCTTTAACAAACTGGCGTTTATGCAAATTTGCTATCAGAGTCGAACTTCTCACCCTTCGGAAGAGCGAGAAGACGAAATTACCCAGAATACTTTCCTGCACATCCCAACCGTACGGTTATTATGCTAAATATGACGTCACAAAACTCAAATAGAGTCAAAAGACTGGCACCAATGCAAAGCCCCAGCTGGCCTCCGATTTCACCTGAGAAATAAAACAAGTTAACGTCTTTGTTTATGCCTTTGTTTTTAGTTTCATGTTGTTTAAAATTACTCTACTTGGGAACTAAAACTAGGATGAAATGCAAAGCAACTTCAATTCAGTATTTTTTAAATGAATATGCGCTCAGAGATGCAATCTAATGCATTTTTGGACACAATTTTGAGATAATGCGACCATAGTATTTTATTTGATGTTTTAGTCGTAATCACGCTTTGACAATGTTACAAAAAGATCCGCTATTTGCTAACCTTAGCAGAAGAGTTACCCAACATCAAATTGCACAAATATTTATACATGTATACTTATTGTAAGTAAGTGAATAAATAAATAAACTCAACAACCGAAATCTTCCAGTTCTTATTACCAGCAGTTTATAGTACTTCGTGTTCTTTGTCATATACTATCCTTTGGCAGGACGATTTTTCTGATATAAACTCACCCAGGAGACTTTCGGCACCATAAGCCGGTTGCTGTTTTATGACCAGGACGTTCAGGTCTTGAAAATATACATTCAGTTCCAAGATGTTTTGGCTGTTATGTTAAAGAAACGAGGAAATAAGAAAATTAGAACCTCTCATAAGCCAGTCGAACAAATTGCAGCAGGACAAACATCTCAAAAATGTTCAACGTAAAATAAAAAGTAAAATAAACAGTACCACAGGAAAGTACTGCTCAGTAGCTTTCATTTGAATGGTAACAATTTAAGCTCCACAGTCTTAAAATCCGACACCACAATAACGCAAACGGAAAATACCAGCTTGCCGTCTGCCGTTTACCGTCGTCTCTAATATAGCATCCTGTTCCGTGTAAAAATAAATAGAAAAGTATCGTAATATGCACTTATTGACTGAGTGGGAGGGCCGGACGGGAAAATATTTGGCTAGAGGTCATGGCGTAAGGACCGAGCGCAGCGAGGTCCGTGCGCCATGACCGAGAGCCAAATATTTTCCCGTCCGGCCCGACCTAACTCAGACAATATTTTATAACATGACTAGAAAGTAAAAGAATAGTCGTGCAGTGCGAGGTCGCTTGAACTCGAGCGGGGCCGGACGGCTTTTCCCGGACCGGCTCACGTCAACCCGTCCGGCCCCGCGCACGTCAACTTGTGATTCGATTTTCTGTAGGATTGCGTCAGCAGGGCCGTACGGTCATAGTATAAATGTTTGTTTTACCTGACCCAGTTACGGTATTTTAATTTCTTCTCCTCTGAAGCATTTCCAATATTTATGTTCAACAGTTCTAGGACGTAGTTTTCGCTTGGGAAAGATGCGTAAGACAAGACCGGTTTGAAGTTGATTGTCATACAAGGAACGGAGCAATTGCATTTACTGCTCACTTTCTTGTGAAAGTTGTCTACAAAATTAAAACAAAAAATCCTTCATAAATAAGTCGCCGTGCAAAATTTTATAAATCCGTTATCGTACTACTCATTCAATCGATACAATACTTTTGATTAATTCTTCCCTGGCGGGATTTATAAGTGTTATACAGCACCTGTACTATTAGGGCAATCAAATTAACATGAAAAGCCAAGGTTAAAGGGGCATTGCCACGCAGATTTTGCTGTCTTTGGTCAAAATACACCAAATAGTTGACAAAGTACCTTTGCTAAAACATAAAATTGCTCTTGGAACACCAAAGAAAAATATCAAGTGATTTCTTCAAGGAAGAACAAACCATAATCAGTTTTTATGAGAGGAACTTGAACGAAAATTGGCCAATTTTTTCAAGTTGCAATCCGTTTCCATCCAGGCCATCCACAGCAAGAGATAACGAATACTAGTTTCTATGCACTAGTAGAGTATTTGTTAACAAAACAGGACCATTATTTTAAGGTTTCTATTGAAACAAATATGTTTTTTGGCTTTACAAAGTGATATTAAAAAGGTGACATAGCCCCTTTAAAAATCTGTAACTTGCATGATGCAGACCAGACCCCAGTCGTTCAAGCAGCTCATATCCAGCGGATAAAATTTCTCTGGTTTCATTTTGTTTAGTGGATAGTGACTTACCTTATGATAGAAAATTAACGCCTGTGTTTATTAACGTATTTGAAATTAACGCGACTTAATTAAACGCGAATTGAAGGAGAAAATAGCCTAGAATATAGGAAATTTACGCGAAATAAAAGGTTCAGTTTCCAAATAAAGAAAATAAACGCGAGTGTGGAGGGCAAGTATATCGTGTATTCTATCGAGAAAGAGTATGTTGATATTCCAAAGGTATTTGTCGGAACTGACAGTGAACCATGCGCCGAAAAGACAATTCTGGGGGCCAGAATGAAGTTCATTTATCGTACACATTGTGAAATGTGCTAAACAAAGGAAAATTTCTTTAAGTAGGTATGGCATAGGACATGATTTAGAATTTGAGGCAAAATAGTTATAGATTCGCGTTAATTTTCTATAATAATTTATCTATACCAGATAAAGTCATCCGCAACCTCGTTCCCAGGGCCTTCTCCATTTTGAAAGCAGAGGAGGCCCTGGGGATGAAGTTGAGTTATTCGCTCTTTGAACACCTTGGGTCTTTTGGACGAAGTTGAGTTATTCGCTCTTTGAACACCTTGGTCTGTTGGTTCTTTACAAGCACCATCAGGACTGACGAGTTGAACTTGGGTCTATTGTACGCATGTGAAACAACTCCAGCTGGACGATTTTAAGTGGGTCCGGAACCCCGGACCTCTGGATTTCATGTTCAGTGTCCCAACCACTAGTCTTCTACGCAACCGTTATTTGTGTCGTCATACAACGTTCCAATGATCGTTGCGCGACGACAAGAATAACGGCTGCGTTGGAGACTACATATACACTAGGCCACGCTGCCTCCAAATCAAACTGGGAATCAGACTATGAAGTGGAATTATTGCATAACATTCTGATACCGCGAAATCATGACACGTGCATTGATTGAACTAAGTGGATACAGCTAATGAGATAATTTAGATAATTAACAACTATTCACCGAAGTGGAGGTGGGTAGTGGTGGATATCCACCGGCTACCCACCTACACTGAGGTGAATAGTTGTTTTAGTATATACTGAAACAGTGAGATAATATAACGAAAATGATGCTTTTTAACTCATTTATTCCTGTCAACGATTACAATTTTCGCGCGCAAATTGCTGGGAGGTGAATAGCACTTGCTATTCCGAGTTTCAGTAGCCAATCAGAGCGCGCTAACAATGCTATCCACTGTTTCAGTATATACTAATGAAGATTATACCCAAGTTGCTCGAACCACTGGTTAAGCGCGTGCGGGCTCTAAAACAAAATGGTGGCGAGTTCGTTTCGCAGAAATTTGCGGATTTATATAATATACGCGCACAAATTCCGCACGCGTCTTACACCCTTATAAGCGTCTCTTTTGTCTCATCTTCAAGACAAAAAAACCCAAGCGATTTGGAGAAAGTGTAAATGTAGATGTAAAAACCATGTTGGTCGTTGTTACTAAAGTATTTAGGTGTACTTTCATTAAGGAGAGGCTGGACTGCAAAACTGACCTTACCGTTTTCAGGGAAAATACAGTTCGCCGTTTGGCTGAAACCACATTCCTTGACGTTTTCAACAACTAGAAACAAAATATACATCACACCTATTTTATTATAGAAGTGAATTTTTTATTTACGTCATCACGGAAAACAGCAGGGACACCTGAAACTGAATTTGGATTTGAAAGTCAATATATCTTATAAAACAAAACCTTCCTCGATCGTTTTTGAGCGAAAGAGGGGAGCTAGCTTTTTCTTTGGAAGGAATTTTGTTCCTGGGAAGGCTTCTATAGGGTGCTATATTTTTTTTTATCTGAAGTTGCCATATTAAAAAGGCTTTCTAAACCGACAGTGTTGTGAAAATGAGAAGGTGAATGTTCGTCAATTTAGTGCCCACTACTTTCACGCTCTCGGAAAAGAAACGCCGGTTGATACGCTGTTGTATACTTTAAAGCCAAACGCAGTCATTGTATTCCTAAAAACCGAAGTTATTGCACAACCAAAAGATAACTATTATTGAGAGATACAACAACTCAAACACGTGATACCCGGGTTATATAATACCTATAGGGAGATACTCTTTACTGCACTTACCGGGAAGTTTAGCGTCCCTACAGCCGCATTTTTTTACCAGGTATCTGCTGTGGCATGTCAACAGACAGGCAGAAGTCGTGTACTTAGTGTAGCCAGGAAGATCGGTTATCAGAGAATCAGTACAGTTGCTCTCGTACGGCCATTTGAGGTTGCGTACCTGCAGTATTTTTACAAGTCAAGAAAAAACATGAAAGGAAGGTGAACGTTTTCCTTCTGGAATTAAGCCTTGATTCACTTCATGTGCCTCTTACTGTGGAGGAATTCCTAAAGTATGACTGTACAGATGAAAGCTACCGACAGTACTTAACTGTACAATCAGTGGTTCTAGCTTTTGAGTTTGTGAATGAAATCCTTCAGTGCAACCATTCAAATGAAAGCTATTGAGCAATACTTTCATGTGGTACTGTTTATTATGCTGTATAAGGTGGTTCTAACTTTTGAGATTGTCCAATCGCACCGTACATCTATAGGACCGCACCTTACCGCGCGTTCAGTTCTACCTGGTAAGTCAAGCCCGCCGTTCAAATAGAAACTTAATTAATAAATGAATGCTATACTGATCAGTCCTTTCCTGTGGTGCTGTTTATTTTGCTGTACAAGATGGTTCTAACTTTTGAGTCTATGGATGAAATCCTAAAGTGTGACCATTCAAATAACAGCTATTGAGCAGTACTTTCCTGTGGTACTGTTTATTTTGCTGTACAAGGTGGTTCTAGCTTTTAAGGCTGTGGATGAAATCCTAAAGTGTGACTATTCAAATGAAAGCTACGGAGTAATACTTTCCTGTGGTACTGTTTATTATGCTGTACAAGGTGGTTCTAACTTTTGAGTCTGTGGATGAAATCCTAAAGTGTGACCATTCAATAATGAAAGCTATTGAGCAGTACTTTCCTGTGGTACTGTTTATTATGCTGTACAAGGTGGTTCTAACTTTTGAGTCTGTGGATGAAATCCAAAAGTGTGGCCACTCATGCGATCAAATGAAAGCTACTGAGCAGTACTTTCCAGTGGTGCTATTTATTATGCTGCACAATGTGGTTCTAACTTTCGAGTATGGGGATAAAACCCTAAGTATTACTATTTACCAGGAGTGCTGTTTATCATACTGTACAAGCTGGTACTAACTTTTGAGATTGCGGATGAAATCCTAAAGTGTTACCGTGCCTGAAAGCTATTGGGTAGTACTTTTATGTGGCGCTGTAAGTTGTTTAACATGTCGAGCCTGTGAATGACACCCTACAATGTAACGATTCAAACAAAGCTATTGAGCAACTTTTTCCAGTGTAACTGTTCATTATATGATGTACAAGGTAGCTGGCGTACTGTTCTTTTTTTAACTTTATTTCTCACACAGACGTTTCATAAAATTTGCCTTGTACCTTTTCTTTCCTGACAGCTACAAACGTACTCGTACCAGGCCCTACTGCAAAACCAAGTTGGTCGACCATTGGTGGAGTCTCGTGGTCATGAATAAGAACCTTCAGGCCTGCTTGTTTCGCTACTAGACCACGATAGTCATATTGCTGTATGTTTAACATGAGGCGTAACCCAAAATTAGCTCCAGCGTTGTTCACTTTTAAGATTTGTCTACCGCCTTGTCCTGGTGAAAACAAAGGGATATTTAGCAACCTCGTTCCCAGGGTCTCTCTTCTTCCCATCCCCAAGAGCGAGAGACCCTGGGAACGAGGTTGGATATTTAGCAGTATTAGCGTCTTCGGATCAACCTTCTGGCCAATCACAACAGGCTTAGACAATCCAATGAACCAATCAGAACTCGAAGCAAATACATGCAGGTCACGATTGGCTTGGGTTTTACTTCTGATTGGTTGAGAAAGTGTCGCGAAATGTTTTAGCCAATCACAAAGCGTAGCAATACAAAAACAAAACAATCGCGAAATTACTTTCGGCACTTCATTGAAAAGCGCTCTAACAGGAGCACCGAACGGATCATTCTTAATTCGGTGGAAAATCTGTTCGTAAGTCGTTAAAAATTCCTAACTAATCAGACTAAAAGCTGAGTTTTCTTAAGTCAAATGTCGTCTCAAACTTTCGTGACATTGGAAAATTTAACGCCTTTTGTATTCGGAGGGATGACAGTGATTGGAAAATGTTCGGAAGATGTTCGGAAGCTGTTCGGCTTTCTTAAGTAGAATGTCACCTCAAACTTTCGTAACATTGGAAAATTTAACGCCTTTTGTATTCGGAGGGATGACAGTGTTTGGAACTGCCAATGTTCGGAAGATGTTCGGAAGCTGTTCGGCTTTCTTAAGTAAAATGTCACCTCAAACTTTCGTAACATTGGAAAATTCATCGTCTTTTGATTTCGGCGGGGAAGATAATGCCATTTTGGGTACAAAATAAAGACAACTAGGATTTCCAGAAAGCAGGAAGCAGCTAGTAAATTTGGGGGGATAAGAGTTTCCTCCATTAAATTTTCTGCCACTGAAATGTTAAGTAAAAGAACCGAAAATCTCAATCTACATTAGCTTTCACACAGTTTCCTTTAAAGGCACTAAAATGATGTGGAAAAATAGTACAACGACATTTCAAGCGTTTTCCTAAACATTTCTTGCTGGGTGCCCTATGCATTCCTTATTGTGTTCCCTGTGCATTCCTTATTGTGTTCCCTATGCATTCCTTATTGTGTTCCCTGTGCATTCCTTATTGTGTTCCCTGTGCATTCCTTATTGTGTTCCCTATGCATTCCTTATTGTGTTCCCTATGCATTCCTTATTGTGTACTCTGTGCATTCCTTATTGTGTTCCCTGTGCATTCCTTATTGTGTTCCCTGTGCATTCCTTATTGTGTTCCCTATGCATTCCTTATTGTGTTCCCTATGCATTCCTTATTGTGTTCCCTGTGCATTCCTTATTGTGTTCCCTATGCATTCCTTATTGTGTTTCCTATGCATTCCTTATTGTGTTCCCTGTGCATTCCTTATTGTGTTCCCTGTGCATTCCTTATTGTGTTCCCTATGCATTCCTTAATTCCTTATTGTGTCCCCTGTGCATTCCTTATTGGGTTCCCTGTGCATTCCTTATTGTGTTCCCTATGCATTCCTTATTGTGTTCCCTATGCATTCCTTATTGTGTTCCCTGTGCATTCCTTATTGTGTTCCCTGTGCATTCCTTATTGTGTTCCCTATGCATTCCTTATTGTGTTCCCTGTGCATTCCTTATTGTGTTCCCTGTGCATTCCTTATTGTGTTCCCTATGCATTCCTTATTGTGTTCCCTATGCATTCCTTATTGTGTTCCCTGTGCATTCCTTATTGTGTTCCCTGTGCATTCCTTATTGTGTTCCCTGTGCATTCCTTATTGTGTTCCCTATGCATTCCTTATTGTGTCCCCTGTGCATTCCTTATTGTGTTCCCTGTGCATTCCTTATTGTGTTCCCTATGCATTCCTTATTGTGTTCCCTATGCATTCCTTATTGTGTTCCCTGTGCATTCCTTATTGTGTTCCCTGTGCATTCCTTATTGTGTTCCCTATGCATTCCTTATTGTGTTCCCTGTGCATTCCTTATTGTGTTCCCTGTGCATTCCTAATTGTGTTCCCTATGCATTCCTTATTGTGTTCCCTATGCATTCCTTATTGTGTTCCCTGTGCATTCCTTATTGTGTTCCCTGTGCATTCCTTATTGTGTTCCCTATGCATTCCTTATTGTGTTCCCTATGCATTCCTTATTGTGTTCCCTGTGCATTCCTTATTGTGTTCCCTATGCATTCCTTATTGTGTTCCCTGTGCATTCCTTATTGTGTTCCCTATGCATTCCTTATTGTGTTCCCTGTGCATTCCTTATTGTGTTCCCTGTGCATTCCTTATTGTGTTCCCTGTGCATTCCTTATTGTGTTCCCTGTGCATTCCTTATTGTGTCCCCTGTGCATTCCTTATTGGGTTCCCTGTGCATTTCTTATTGGTATCCCTGTGCATTCCTTATTGTGTTCCCTATGCATTCCTTATTGTGTTCCCTGTGCATTCCTTATTGGGTTGCCTGTGCATTCCTTAATGTGTTCCCCTGCTATAAGGACGTATCACTAATTCATTTTGACTTTGAGTAGGCATTACGTACAAAATGGAACAAACATTACCAAATACCTCAATTTTTTTAAGGTAGACTGATTTTTTTAGCATACTTCGACTGCGTGTGCATGGTGTCTTTAAAGATTCAGTAAAAGCTATATGGAACTATTCAAAGATTCAGTTTCGCTAAACTTTTGCCATTCCACGACTGCTGTTTGGGTTGTTATTGAAACAGATTTCTTTCCGTTTGTACGTTTCTTGCCAAATTTCTAATTTGTTATGGTTAAATTACATGTAAATTAAAACCATCTCCATGGAATTGTACCAGTTTCCTTATAATTAATTTTCGCAGACATC
The DNA here is from genome assembly GCA_024195265.1 of Dendrophyllia cribrosa. Taxonomy (NCBI): domain Eukaryota; kingdom Metazoa; phylum Cnidaria; class Anthozoa; order Scleractinia; family Dendrophylliidae; genus Dendrophyllia; species Dendrophyllia cribrosa. The sequence continues at coordinate 38,553,873 of JAJLRJ010000010.1, forward strand.
GCTAGTGACAATTTTCATGGAGATATCATGCTGTTCTGTTAATTACAACTCCCGGTTACAACTCTGATTAATTTTTTAAAATGTGTTTTTATTTCAGACAAATATTGTACACAGAAGTCATAGAGGCACATCTCAGGGTCAATCCTTTTAATCCATCAATTGTACTAACTCACTGACACAATAAAACGAAACAAGATGCAAAACAAATCTTTCATCAGCGTTCACTCATGGTTGATTATAAATTACTGCTTGTTTGGACCTTTTAATATTTTAATGGCATCTTTAATATCTATATCGTTAAAAAAACCTTCCACCAAAAAAGTACTTTTGTACATAAAATAGCCTGTTCTGTTTAGAATTTTAGTCTGTTTTTTCTTTTTGTCTGTGAGTAAAGTTTTAATTAAAGGATTTGAAACATGCGGGAGAACATGTATATGGGCAACTTTTGTTATTTGATAATTTTGCATCGTTGTCGGCGGACGGGCAAGCCGGAACATCTGGTTCGATGTCAATTCTAGATTGCCTATCGTTTGCTAACAATATCCTACAAATGAAGTATTAAAATACTGACTAATAGACCCCTTTCCTGTTAAAAAAATTGATCCAGTGTTTCTTTTCATTTTATATTTGTAAAGTTTACTGATTTGAAACGCTGAAGATAATATGTAGCGGATTTTAGAGAGGAAAACGATACATTTTCAAAGCAAACATACCTGAATTAAAAGTATGGCAAAGCCCCATAGAGGTCAAAATAGGTGTAAAATTGCGATAGGTACATTTTTCTCCGATCCAAGAACATTCTGTAATCATTTCTTCCATTTGATGCCCTCCGATAGCATAAACGTTTGAGAAATTCAAATCTACGTATTGGCTCCAATCCATTTTGCTTGAATTTACTTCCAACCCAACAATTTTGTTTCCATGCGCGTATTTCGCAACGTCTCCAAAATTGTTCTCATCCACTTTTGACTGCCTTAACATGTTAAAATTGCAGATAGTGACAGCTGGAAATTCACATGATATGTTATACTCCAGAGTTACTTTTGTGTTGATCGGATAACTGAAATACTTCTTTATTAGCAGGGTACATTGAAAGGAAAAGTGCCCAATACTCATTAACAGAAGGAAAGCCCACAAGATTCGTCGCAAAATCGCTCGACCTGTAAATATATGTTGCAAGCCATGTAGGGTCGCGCCTTCAACATAATTGTTCCACCTTTCTTTTATAGCTGCAGAGTTGGATGGCGCTTGAGTCCAATCGGTGTTTCTTTCTGGATGAACTTTGTCCATGGCGGTTCCGTCCAGTGAACGCAAATGCGCATTTCGCTGTTAAAAAGAATTATGTAACTGATGCATTCGCTTTAGTTTTTAAGGGCCTTTGCTGAGCTAAATGATTGGTTTAAAAAACCTGTGTATGCCCTCTAACAAATCAGAGCAAAGATACTGTTTTTCTGGTCAATCAGAAGCCGTCAAGAGTAATCGTGACTTGGCTTCACAAGTTTCCCCGGCTTGGCATCGGGTGCATGTTTTTGCTTCAAGTTCTGATTGGATTAAATTAATAAAGGGTTGTTGTGATTGGTCAGATGCCATCTGCTATGTTCTAATTTTCTCGACTCTCAACATAAAATCTTTTCAATGAAGCTTTATTTCCTAATAATTACTTTGAAAAACATTGATTGCATCGTCGTCGTTAAGCTAGAGTCTTTATTTTACTCCGTGTTTGTTACAGTATGTCGGCCTCATTAAGGCGGGACTCAACCCTAAATTTGAATGATATTTTAAGAGGTTTACAGAAGGGCAGAAGAAAGAAAATGGTTTTTGGAACAGTAATTAACAGACAGTTGACACCCACGCAAGAGCACCCCAGGTTGCTAGTGGACTATTTGGCGTCCGTCTATTAATTAACTACAAATTCTAATTTTAAAACTCCACTAAATCTTCAATATTTCTTTTTTCTCTTAATTTTACCAATCCTTTGAGAAAAACTATTTCCTCCCAAACATATCCAAAAATCACCCAAAATAAAATTTACAAAACATCCCATAACATAGATTCATGGGATGAGCATAGAGTTTTTGGATTGCTTGTACGATATATTTCCATTAAAGCCACGTCAAGTGGCAAAAAAAAGAAACAACTTCGAATATTGAATTGATATGGCACGATAAGCTTTCTTTGAAATTTTGGCCCGATATACTTACTTCTCGGGTACAAACCCGGCAGTGTTGAAAGCGTCCTGTGTAGTGATCAAGAGAGAATGAGTATGCAGTCCCGGGGGGGTTACTACCTTTAATGGGCTATACAAAACTTTGTTGAGTACCCGCCTCCCCTGGGGGGTATGCAGTACACGTTAGTTTGCGTCACAGTTAATGACCTGCAATACAAGACATAATGAAATTACATTACAAAAATGTAGAGCACGTGCGGTCTATTTCCTCTACCCCTGTTGTTGCTCCTCTCTCCCCAATGTTGCGTTCGCATAATTATTTTTGACATCAACATTGAAGGGGAAAGAAGGGAAGAAAGCGGACACCGTTCGAACAAATGCGACCGATATGGTAGCTCGTCACAAATCCGTAGCTCAGTTGGCATCCGACTGATTTTCGGAAGGTCATCGGCCCGGGTCATCGGTCGTTGTTCCGTGCTCCCGATATGCTAACCATAACATCTTTCTGCATGACCGAGTTTCAAATCAACTGTCAAATTTACCATCTTTCAGCTTTTACCACCAATAGCGTGAATGAACGTCAGCTATGTTTTTCGGAAAGTCAACCAGCAGCTTGGAAATTCTGGAGGATGAGATTACCTCGCCTAAACTTTTCTGCCGGTTGAAATATTCAGCTGAAAATTAGTAGCCCGGAGGATAATTAGGGACAAAAAATCAAAAAATTGTTTCAATTGTGATAAAAGCGTGAAACGTTCAGTAAAGATAGCGTTTAACATGTAGATCCATATAAAAGCGAGACCCCAGCTGGATTTTGCTCCAAAAGTGTACTTTTTGGGCGTTAAAATATATGATCAGCGGTTTGGTACTGCAGGCTCATATTTAAACAATCTTTTGGTGGGTTTAAACTACTTGAATTGACGTCTAAAAAGCAAACAAAATGTACATGTATTTTGTCAATCTGCTTTCCATTTCTATGAGTTGGGTTTTCTGTAAAGTAGATAAGCGCTCCGTTGATGCTAGTAGTGGTGCTTAACTGGTCAAAGTCCAAAACAGATGAAAAGGCAAATTTTTAGCATTCGGTTATGAAAACGGATAAGGTTAGAGAAAAAAAGGAAATAGAATTTGTGTGATTCGTATAAAGAACACCCAGCCGGATGAAAAGTCGACGTGTTGTTTTAGTAATACAAGGAAAAGGTACAGAAAAATTGGGTTGTTGTTTTAAATAATTTCTCTCAAAATGTATACAATTATTTACATTTTACCGAGGTGAATAAAATTTAAAGGTTATACAAAGTTGTATTCGCGGATAATCTAAAATAAGAAAAATATCATGATCTTTTGATAAGCATTTTTAAACAAACATTAATGACAGTACAACCATCTGGAGCAGAACCACCTATGTTACAAATCATTTTCTGGCCGCTATCCATTTAATTTATCTTAAAATATGCACCATGAATTACAGTTTACTTAGAGAAATTAAACCAATCGACACTGAGACAATTAGTAATTTTTTCATGAACATTATTCAAAAACTCTAACACAGCAAAACAACCAGGGGCGGCCGGAATACGGCCCACTTTCCATTTGAAGGTGCCCGCTCATTGCGAAGGCGATCATATACGAGAGGTTTCACTTGCTGTAGTTGGCTTGTGTCCTTGGAATTGCTCTGAAACAAAGGTATCAGTCAATCCTAACGGTCTATCTGTTATCACCTATCGAAGGAATAGGAGGCGAGCTTTTCAGTAGGTAAAACAATGAATGATTGCATGTTTTATGGTCATGATTAGTTAAAGAAGATCTGATTAATTTGTCAAAAGAGTATTTTCATCGAGCAAAAATCGATGAGCAACCAGGGTTGAATATATTTAAAAATCTTAAAAAACGTTCTCTGGTTAAAAATTATTTTAAAAAAATGAGCTTTCGGCTACCAGTCTGCAGCCTTTAACGAATGATGAAAAAAGGCGCGAATGTAAAAAATATATATAGCGAAAAGAAAAAGAAAAAAAATGACAGTAAGTATTTGCGAAGAAAGTAAAAAAAAAAGAACGAGGAAAATGCTAATTAAAAATATTCATAAAATGCTAAAGAAATGTTCACTGTTTTAAAGAAATTGAATATTGTCTAGGTAATGGTTTGGAATAATTGTCAGCGTCAGTTGTCTTGGCAGTATGCCAATGGAATAAGAGTCGTCACTAAACCCCACAAAACCTTACAACAGGAATTTCCTTCACCAAAATTCAGGCCACCCATTGATCTTCAAACCAACGTTGTTTATCGGATCCCTTGTAATGATTGCTCGTGGAATTACATCGGTAAAACGGGAAGATGTTTTCTAACTCGAGAAAAAGAACACATCTGGAATGTCAAGAACTGTTCTGAAGGATCCAACATCGCAAACCATGCTTGGTAGGGCGATTCAGTTACTGTCAGTATTGACTTTAAAAATGCATTTGCTATTGATAAAGGCGACTATCGCGTGCGGAAAACCCTCGATTCATTGGCATGCAGCCAACTTTTAAAACAGTACTGAAAGTTTTCGTGATAACCACCGTTTGATCAGTAAGCAATCATTATTTGCGGTCGCTCCGAGTGTGTGTTACTACGACACAAAGAGAGTGGCGAAGAATGTTTACCAAAACATGTCTTTGTGCCGATGGCAAGGAAAATTATATGAAAGTATGATTCTATTATACCAAGAGATTATAATTGTCCAATTATTTTCTCTTGATTATACTGACAGATCATCTAAAGCAAGAAAATAAGTTTAAAGGTCCTTAAACCTAAATTCGACATTGAGACATTTACTAATCATGATGTTTTGATAAGCATTTTTAAACCGACAAACTCTGCAACCACCTGGAGAGGAACAATCCATTCATTTTATCCTGAAATGCGCACAACGAATTACATTTTACTGGAGTATGATTAAAATAAATGGTGGCAAACTTCTACTTTCCTTTCCAAGAAAAGCAGTTTGACTCTCCTTAAACCTTAATTCGACATTGATGCTGTGTTTAAGCCAGCTAGGGCGAAACATGTTTAGTCTGATCAAGTATGAAACATGTTTCACTATAAAAACAGACTCGTTTTTTTGTATATAAAGCAAAAGACACGAACAGCCCAACCCAAAACCACAAACCGAGAATGAACGAACGGAAGAGCAACCAAAATGACGCACCGATAAACAGAGCACAACTGAAAGGACAGCTGAAACTATGAATCTCCGAACGACAAGGCGGTTGCAATCCGCCGAACGTAAAAACCCGTCAGCAACAAAGAGAAGGACTGAACGAATCCCTTCTGCTGGAAGAAAAATAATAGTAACAAAGAAAGAGCCCTTAAAATGTGGCTTATGTTAACATTTATATTAAAACATTAGAGTTTCACCCTAAATGTTTTAATACCTGTTGCAACTGACCTTTAATTAAAACGTTTGAACTAATGGGCGAAATAGTTTGTTTGTGCCAAACCATAACATACAACAAAAGGTCCAACTTTGTTTTTGTAGCTCGACTCAAAATCGAAAACCGAGAATCAACGAACGGAGCGACAACCAAAATGACGCACATAACATCAGGGAACAATTGATAGTTCAACTGAACCCATGAATCACCGAACGACAAGATGACCGACAACCGAACGCAAAAACCTGCAAACAAAAGAGAGAAGGACTGAACGAATCCTTTATGTTAAACAAAAAATAATTTAGCATAGAAAGAAACTTTAATATGTGGCATGTGCTATCATTTATATTAAAACAGTAAATCATAAGATTTTGATCCTAAATGTTTTAATGCCCGTTGCAAACCTTTAATTAGTTTATAAGAGTTTGGAGTAGTGGGCGAAATAATTCGCTTGTGCCAATCCGTAAAAAACACCAAAAGGTGAGGAGGTCCCACTTTGTTTTTGTAAAATGTAACAGATACGAACAGCTCAACCCAAAATCGAAAACCGAGAATCAACGAACGGAATGACAGCCAAAATGACGCACAGAAAATCAGGGAACATTTGACAGTTCAACTGAACCCATGAATCACCGAACGACAAGATGACCGACAACCGAACACAAAAACCAGCAAGCGAAAGAGAGAAGGACTGAACGTAACCGTAAAAAAACACCAAAAAGTCAAACTTAAAATTGAAAAACAGAAAGAAGCAAAAAGTTGAACGAAAACGGAATAGTTTGGTGATAAATGTTGAGTTTTGAAATATTCAGTTTTATCTAAACATTAAAATTCATAAATATGCACTTTAGTGAGCTCACTAAAAACTTATTAACAGACAACATAGATTGATAATATGGAAAATTTTTATCTGCTCAGAAGGTCTGTCATTCTCGTCAGGGGCACAGTGAACAGACCCGGTAGAGAGATTAATTTATAGCCAAACACTCCCGAAGTAATAAATATGAATATGCGCACGAGAGATAGGTAAACTTACGATGAAATTAAGGATTTATTTGCCAAATAAATTCGGTAAACTCTCTACCACACGTTTCAAACCGTGGTACCACAGCTGGCCGTGTCTGTTATTTGCAGAAGCTGTTAGATGTGTCTGTTAGATGCAGAAGCTGTTAAAACTCAATTTAACATTGAAATAAAGACGAATGGTGCTATAGTATCGGGGTTACAAAAGTCGAATTTTCTTGAATAATCAAGAAAATTCCTTATGGCAGTTCTAGGCCACCATAGTGCTCCACTGAAACACGTTTTTATACATTTAATTACATATTAATAACTGTACACGTAGAAATGTTCATAGTACATGTAAAAGGATACCAGCGTTCTGCATCGTATTGTCAAAGTGAATCGAAACAGGATTGAAGGTAAGTTCTCCATTCGTGATCTGTTTAAAATAGCCATTTATTTTACACAGTGTTTAAACTTACGCAAGTCCAACCCTAAATCTAGACCTATGCTGATTAGCAACAAACGTTTTTGGACTAATATATGAAGAAAAGATTCTCTACTGAAAATCATACTATTTCTCAACGACCCTGAGAACAACGAATCAAAGCTTGACATGGGATTTGAAAAGGAGACACAAAATTGCTGCCTCTCGACTCATTGCCATTTTTCCTCTTTAAATACCGTATTTTTTCACGAAGCAGTTTAGAAAATCCTGGCAGTTTGGCGATGACAAGAATTAGCCTCGACATACAATAGGTTCTTGCCTGTCGAGAACCATGCGCCAAGAGAGTTCGTAGGGCGCAAAGCTTCACAGCAAAGCCCAACGAAATAAGATGGGAAATTCTTTGTTGAGTAATGAGACGTAAATATATAACTTCATACGGTATTTCTGTAAATAGCAAAGACTAAATGCTATCCATTTTTATATTAATCATTTACGCTCTTTTATAAACCAGTGATAAACGTGCTTTAGGCAACGCAAGCTTTGTGCGTTATTCCAGTTAACAAGTCTTGACGCAACGCGAAATTTGTGTGTAAAGAAAACACGTTATTTTGCCGGATGGTTCTTTACGCAAAAAGATAAAGATGCGAAAATTCGTTTTCTTTAATGCTGTGTCTTCGTACTGTCTCGAATGACCAAACGAGCTGCCTATTAATGCGATAGTAACACAGCAGCAAAGGCAGGAGACATGCATGCATACTCGCGGCATTCAAATACGTAGAGTATTTATTTGAGATTAAATATTTTACACAACGCCGGAAATAATCAGTTGCAGAATTAGAAGGTGTTTAAGTATCCCAAGGAACCATCGTGTTAATAAACTTTCTTATGCAAAAATATAACAAAAAGATATTGTTATCGGTGAAAATGGTTATGATTTGAGAAAGTTCTACTTAATAATCACCTGAAAACAAAAGGAAATGTGCTTTTGTTGAAGTGAGCAAATTGTGTATCCAGCAAACGTATGTGCTGCTACATTTTTTGCTGGGTACAATAAGGCTACTCCATTTATTCACGGAACACAAATTGCAGCATTTACTTGGACTTGATACTTTAATATGCTCACGTACGAGCGCGGCTTCAACCTTTAGACATGTATTTGTCAGCTGTTTGCAAGATTAAATGATGAACCTCTTTGAATGAATATCCTTTTGTCGTGAAGGTAAATTGTCATTTTGAAAAGGAGACACTGAAAGGGAGAAAGATGCTCATCGCGCTATGAATGTATGAATTACAGAGCTTCTAGTCGTAGCTCATATTTACGGAGTGAAATTGACTGTGCTTTTGCCTTGTTCAGGCCGAAAACAAGTCGCTGTAATATACCGAGTAAGGCGGGTTCTACTGAGCAGTCTTCCTGTTTTGATCTTATTAATACGCATGACCCGCCAGTCTCCTAGGTAAAATGTAATTGGCTAGGAGATAAAATCATCCCGCTTACGAAACAACCAGTTCTGTAAGAAAGGAAATTATATTATGTGCCCTCACAGATAGAATTCCACCGCCTTTTAAAGCTCGCTTCTTCACCTTCTAGTGACAAGAACAGCAATTCATGCATAACAACATCGGTCGCTGCTTGCCAGGTTGGCGCCTTACAAAGATTGTTTATGGATTAGAACCGACTAAGAATTTCTATGTGCAGAGTTTAATATGTAATTTTAAGTAGTTCCTGTTATCGTGTTTTGTAAACTTTATTTCATTCCAGTTATTATCCCCATCACCCAATGCCGTCTACTAAACCCCTTACGAAGAAACGCAAGAAGACTTCTTGATAGGATTTTGCTGCATGCTTAATTTTTTTTAAATGATTGAGCAAATTTACCCTTCTGGTCGATAAATATGGCTTGCGTCCTTTTCAGAGGCGTCAAAAGCATCCAATTACGTGATCAGTCTCAAATAAATTTCTAACATGATTTGAATTATAAGTCCTTAGTTTGTATTGTACGTATCCTAGGCGACAATATAGTTATTATTTCAGTCGAATCCATAAGGGATAATGGAGGTTTAAGTGGGGCCCTGCAAATAATAAATTTTAACCTGTATAAAAAATATACAAATCCTAGCTAAAAACATCATTAAAAATGTTAAAAAGACTATATTAAAAAGGTAAAAAGAGTAAAACCTATTTCATTTAAAATTACTTCAAAAGTCCCTTAAGTTTGGCTTTAAAAAGCGATAACGAAGATGTCTCTTTCATTTTACCATCTAAATTGTTCCAGTCATTAGCAGCTTGAAAAATAAAAGTCTGTTTACCCCAATCAGTACGTACTCGGGGAGACGTAAATCGTTCATTCTTCGAGTTTTGTACGAGTGGATAGTATTATTACGGTTAATGCTAAAATTAAAATCGATCTCCCCAGTTAGATATTTGTGAATTGAAACTCAACGATGGAAGTGTCTTCTCTTTGAGAGTAATTTAAAATCTAATCTCTTGAGGGCATCGAAGATGAGCTTCTTGGTGGCACATTCAGTAAAACCTTGGCAGAGTAAAGCGAGTAAGGCGGGTTCTACTGAGTAGTCTTCCTGTTTTGGTCTCATTGATATGTCCCGCCAGTCTCCTTAGTAAAATATAATTGACAAGGAGCTAAAATCATCCCCCTTAAGAAAGAACCAGTTCTGTAAGAAAGTAAATTATATTATGCACCCTCATAGATAGAATTCCAACACCTTTTAAAGGTCGGTTTTTCACCTAAAGTTTTTGCCGGGCTGGCGCCTTACAAGCATTGTTTAGAAGAACCGAGAAGAAGGAGTTTTATGCGCAGAGTTAAATGTGTAATTTTAAGTAGTTCCTGTTATCGTGTTTAATTCTTATTTCATTCTCTTAATAAGCCCCATCCCCAGCCCTACTAAACCCTTTACGAAGAACCGCTAAAAGTCTTCTTGATGGGATTTTACTGCAAATTTATCCTATCAGTATGGCTTGTGTCAGTAGTTAGTCATTGAGAAAGCTGGCTCACTTCTATTTCACGCTAATTTCGAACGTATTTCATTGCGTAGTCACTCCCTAAGTTCAACGCAATAGGAACTCGTTCCTCATATCACACAACCTATTCAAATCAATGGGAAACGTGTCAGATTAGTGTGAGATAGATTTGAGCCAGTTTTAACAATAAACTATACAATGAAATACGTTCGAAATTAGCGTGAAATAGAAGTGAGCCAGCTTTCTCAATGGATAACTTGAAGATAGATTTGAGCCAGTTTTAACAATAAACTATACAATGAAATACGTTCGAAATTAGCGTGAAATAGAAGTGAGCCAGCTTTCTCAATGACTAACTACTAAACCCCCAAATTCAGCATAAAATTCTTTTCCAAAAACTCAGCACAAAATTCTCTCTAAAAAATTCTGGCTCACTTTCTCTCTCCTAAAAATTTCCCAAATAATTATTGGGGGAAAAATTTTGGGAAAAGAAAAGAAAATGTCTGATTCCGAAGATGAAGATGAGGAAATAGATGACACTCCTGAAATCATTCAAGAAACATATACAACAACATGGTCTTCTCATAAAAATCTCAGACTGGAACATTTTAAAGATGTCATCCGTAAAAATCAGGGGAAGAATCAAATTCCACTCAAAGATCTTGAGTTTTATCAAAAAGAAATTCTCTCCCAAATTCCCCTCCATGAAATCACCAGAAAAAAAGTCAGGGAGTTTGTTAAAGCTTCCAAATGGAAAAAAGTCAATGGCAATGATCATGAAATTTTCAATCACATAACAAATCACGATGGAAATGACTATGAATATCTGGAAAAGTTCCTCATTGACGATTTTAAATATTTTTCACTGACATATGATGATCTTCATCTCAAGCGAAAAAAGTTTCTTAATTTCAACCAAGTTCTTTTCTCCCTGTTGAAAAAGAATGGTTTCAATCCAAATGAAGATGATTTCAAACTGTTGGTTCTCCCATCAAGAAGGGTAGAACAGGAAAAAATAATCCAAACAATCTTCAAAAAAAATAAATGGAAAGAAAATGGAAGCCAGCGAAGCAGCGAAGCAAACAATGAGTGACCATGAAAATTGTTCCACTTGCTCAGAGGAGGAAGAAAGAAGTCCTGATGAAACCCCAACAACATCTGACGAAGAATTTATTGTCTCCGATTCAGAGATGGAAGAAGCAGAGCAAAATGAAGAAGAGGAAGATACAGTAGAACTTCTCTTTGAATCATTTGTCAACCTCCAAGAGGAACACAAGATTCTCAAAAATAATCTCCAAAAACAAAGTTGTCTCCTCTGGGAAATCCACCAGGGATTGAAAGAAAAAAAGTGAGCTGCGTGAAGCGGTGTTATTTCATGAATATGAATGTAAAACATTTATATTCTGTCTCAGAGATTTTCCGTATCACTCAGCGGAACCCAGGAATTGAATTTATCTGGATATCCTTTCCATTTAACCAAGGCTTTCTTTTTCTTCTGATCGCGGCGAATAACTTTTTCAATGCGAAACACGCTTTGTGTTGTCTTTTGGAGTTCCGCTTCGTAAAATGATCCAGTTATTTTTTCTCCCAACAGATCGACTAACCTGTATGTCACAGGATTTGTGTTTAAAACCTCGTCGATGACAAATATCTCCTCTGTCCAGTTCGGGGTGAAACCTTTGTCGAATATCTTTCGTTTATATTTTGATATTCTAACTCTGTCGCCGACTTTGAATTTTGCTGGGTTGTGTTTAGCATAAATCATGTCTCTGAAAAGATTAGCGAACACTTGTCTCTCATTTTTCTGTTTGCTCGCCTCTGCGGGTGACATCTTAATGCTTGAATGATAAGTGTTATTATATTGATCCACTAACCTGTCCAGTTTGTCAAAGAAAATTGTATTATTGTTAGCAGAAAACATCCGGAAGAGTTTCTCTTTCATCGTCTTGTTCCAGCGTTCAACCACAGATGACTTTTCTTCATTCTCTGTGGTATACAATTTTATCCCATTCTTATTCAGGAGATCCTTCATAGTTCCATTGAAAAATTCACTTCCTTTGTCTGTCCAAAGCATCTTCGGTTTTCGTGCCGGGGCTCGCTTCGCTCGCTTCGCAAATATGGATTGGAAAGCATTGGCAACTGTTTGTCCTCGCTTGTCTTTCAAGGGGCGAATGAAACCGAACTTTGAGAAAACATCGATCACCATCAGGAGATATCTTATTCCTTTGTTCCATTTTGAAAATTTCCCCATCTCAACTAAATCAGCCGCCCAGATGTTGTCAATCCCATATGAAATGACTCTTCTCTTTGGAAATCTTCTCCTTATCGGCTGGTGAAGTTCATTTGCTAGATTTTGAGTCCAGCCTTCACTCAAAATCTTTTCCCGTTTAAAACACCTAAACCAGCGGAGCGGGTCGAGGCGAAGCCGAGACCCAGTTTTTGTTTTGCGTTGATTGTGTTTCTTGCTAAAGCATGTCCCCACTGTCTTTCTTTCCAGGGAATAGCATCCAATGCGGCAACCATCTTTCTGTCTGCTTTGTTTTTACATTTGCGTGGATCTGCTTGTTTTGCGCAGATTGTATAATCAACATCGTGTTGCATAGAAACTGCATCTGTTTTTCCAGTTGGTTGTTGCCAGATTTCCAGAATCTTTCCAGTATCATCAAATCTGACTTGCTTGTGCAATGGGTTATATGGACCTGTGAAGTTATGTCCGGGGAGAGTGAATCCTTTTTTCGGTCTGGGAAGTTTTCCTATCAAGTTATGAACATCCAATCCACTTCCATCCAAATCTGCTCGATCTGTCTTATATTTTCTATTTGGTCTAATTGCTGTTGATAGTTGATCCAGCATATCGGAAGAGGTTTTGGCAAGAAATGGTTTCATTCTGTCCAAAGCAAAATCCAATGCTTTTTTCTGAGTGTTTTTGTTTCGCAACAATTCACTTGCCCCATATCTCCCCATTTCAACTGTTTTCTTTCCCAACCACGGAAGAGCATGTGTAAAACCAGTCAGTGCAAGTTCTCCAAAGCCCCCACCTTGTGAGGGCAGACTTAGTTTCCCGACTTTTTAACAAATCTAGTTTTTTTAATTCCGCATGAAGCGCAATGGCAGAAAAACATCTTTCTCCCATTTTTTGCAGTCATATATCCGGATGGTTCAACGCAACCAGTGACTCTTTTTTCTTTGACGCAATATGATTCCATTTTTAATTGAAATAATCTTTTATGAATTTCTCATTTTGCATTGTGTCAGTTAAACTGAAAGGTTGGAGAATATCATAGAAATCTTTCCCCTGCGACCATTGATGTAGGAAGAAGAGGCAATAATACCCGCAAAGAACACTGTTTATGTTTTGATACTGACTGCTGTTCCAAATTACAGGTTTGGAACTTTTAAATTCTTGTGGAAATCCCATGCCGAAACTATCAAAATACCACGTGAATTTTTTCCCCGGAGCGCAAGCAACCCAATGAGTTCCTGCATTTTTCAGCGAATCAAGATTGATGATGCATGGGCTGTGTTTTTTAGGCATAGCTTCATCTCTTGCAAAGATTCCTTTAAAGTTGGGGATCTGCAGAAACTTAATCCATTTCAAAAGATCCATATTTGACAGAGGTTTGTTCTGGAATTTTGGCTTTACAACAATGCTCCGAGCAATGGGATTTTGTTGAATGGACTGTTTGGTCCCAGCAGAAGTCCCTATCCTGATTTGCTTTTTTTCCACTTTCCCCAGGTTCCGATGAATGGAGGAGGTCTTGCCCAAGGAGCCCCCAGTCTGGGAGCACCTTTTCCTCCTTTTGGTCTGCCAACTCTGGGGGCACCTTTTCCTTTTGGTCTGCCAACTCTGGGAGCTCCTTTTCCAAATAAATTTTTTACCATATCAAGCGCAAGTGGGATTCCAATGGATGCCAGAATTGTGCCAAGTGCTCCACCAGATTGTTTTGCGGTTGGTTTCATCACAACTTGTCCTCCTGATTGCAGGGCAATCAAAATATCTTGTTTCTGTTTATTTGTCAACAAATTTTTATTGTCAATCAGTTTCTGAATTTTATCTTGGGGGATGAGGAACCCACCAATCTGACCGCCGCTTCCGCTTATCTTTTTAACTATTTGACTTGCTCCTTCACTCGCCAAACCAGCGAGTGCTGATAATCCCAGTGTTTTTCCTAGGGTTGGCACCAATGTTTTCACTAAAGGAACAACAGCAGAAAATAGACTTCCACCTTGTTTCATCACTTTTCTAATTTGTGTTTTTGTTATCTTAATCTCAACTCCTTTTCCCAGAGATTTTGCTTTTGTGATTCTTTTAATTTGATTAGCTGTCAGCATCAGCTCATCGCTTCCACTTGTTTGATTTCGTTCCAATCTCAGGGTGATAGGCATATTTGTTCTGAATGCTCTTCCAAGCTTTTGTTTTTGCCCTTCAGACAAATTTACTTTGTATGGGTGATATGTTGTCATTTTTAATGATAACATATGTTTTTCACGCGGCTCCGGGCTTCGCTTTGCTTCGCTCAGCTCCGCTTTAGGCAATGACCAGCTCATTTCCAACTTTATCAATCTTAGCTGTTTCCTCATAAAGAACGACTGCATGCACATTGAAGGCTGCAGCTGCATTGGCATTCAGTGTATATCGAAATATCAACTGTTTGGGATCTCGTGTTGGTTTTTCAGCTTGGTAAGACAAGTCGAAATAAATGAGGCTATAAAGTGATTGAAAGTTAGCCAGATTCAGTTGTGTTCCAGTGTTGAAGTCATTTTTCCTCATTGCATAAGCCATGACATCATTGAAGATTCTGACTTTTGATTCTGTGTCATAGTCAGTTTCAGGGTAAAACACTCCATTTCCATACTCTAATCTGCAAGTTGACAGGGATGAGTTTGCATTTGCTGCATTCAGCTTGAAAGTGTTAAAGAGATATGGGTTATCTTCTGCAGGGTCATCATTGGGTGGAGCTGCTCTTTTCAACCAGACAAAAATATGCTTTACATTATCAATGCTCGCTGAAATCTGGAAGAATCCTGATGATTGTGCAGGAGCTGATTGTTCATATGTTTCTCTCAGATACTTCCATTGCGATTCTTTCAGGAATGAACTGACAAATTTATCATAAAGAGAATCTTTTGGTGTCAATCTCGGCACCCAAAGCAAAAATCTGTTGATAACAACTCTTCCAGGATCTGTACCATTTGCCATATGAATTAATTCAGAATCCTGTTGAAGATTAATTTCGAATTGCAGCTGCATTGGGACCAACATCCTGTCTTCCAGTTCTTCGAAAAAGGAGAAACGATTCAGGGGGATAATGCAATTAACATCTTTTGCCCCTCCAGTTCCATCGTTTCGAAGTGCTTGAGTTTGTATTCTTCTCGCTTCAAATCCTAGGTTATTCGCAGCTGTTGTCGCATTCACATCCAGATACCAGAAACTGTTTTTTGCGACTGATCTGCTGAAGTCATCTGAGTATTCCAACAGATTTTTAACAAAAGTAACTTTATGCAGATTGTCAGGTTCGTAAACAATCTTTCCTGCAGATCTGATGACCATATGTTTTATCAAGGAATGTGAACCATTTATGACTGTTATCCTATCAGCAGCAGCATATCCAGCACCATCTGCTATTTTCTGGAGTTGAAATTGCACTTCAAAATAAGCGTTATGCCAGTCATAAAACGCTGATCTGTCATTGATGGTGAATTTATAACCATTTTTTGTTTGTGCTTGCCCATTTGCTGGGGCTCTGATTGTGTCATCCAACTGAAATCTTACAAGTTCATTTCTTTGGAGATATTCATTCGATCGAAAAGCCATTTTGATAGATTATTTTAAATTCCTTGGCCACTGATTAGTCTATTCAAGATATCAGTTGCACTTTCTCCAGAAGTTGAAGCAGGATGAGAAGCAGGGAGCGAAGCCGAGAGTGGTTTTCGTCCTCGTTTCGCAGATGGTTTCCCAATTCTCATATTTCCCAGTTTTTTCATGATCAAATCACCTGATTTTTCAACTGCCATTTTGCCCACTTTTTCTCCAGCGTGAGAAATTCCTGCGTCCAAAGCTTTTTTCGCAAATGGTTTCGCAACTTTCTTGAGAATTCCCTTCATGGCTGGTCCTGCCATCTTTTTCAGTGGCTTGAAGATGGAATCAAAAATGATTCCTGTTCCTTTATGCTTATAAACAAACTTCCCCAGTTTGGGGTGATAATAACGAGAAAATTCATATGCTTTCATTTTAGATTCGTTTTTTTAATATCAGCGAGAAAGCTGTGTCTGCTCCATTCAGGTTAACAATTCTTCTTTTCCCGTCTGTGATATACATCCGAATTGAGCTGATCGTGTTTTTATTCACAGGGCAGAATGCTATTTTTATGGGTTCACGCTCAAAACTCCATGATGACTGCAGAACAGATGTGGAAAAGGAATAGATGATATCAGTCTCTTCCCCATCTACAAGTGAATCATTTGTGAGATCACAATGAATGTTCAACATATCAGTATCTTGACTGAGGTTTGGAACTTTTGGGCCAATATTAACTTTCTCCTTCAGAATCTTTTTATCAAACCCCACAAGATCATGGAAATTTGATTGGGTGAAATCCAGTTGATAATTTTCAGCCAATGTGATTGTCACTCTGAAAGTTTCATTGCTGAAAGCCAGATTGATTGGGAAAACATCAGCTCCGTCATCAGATTTCACCACTGTTGCTTTCTGAATGAAATCATTTATCCCAGTATACCCCCAAACTCCAGCAGGAAAAGCAATATCAGAAAATGTTTTCCCACCATCAGAGGAAAACCTGATCAGTTGATTTTCATATTGAGGATTGATGTTATACCACGTAAAACTCATGTTGATGATTCGTTTCAACCCAACAACATATTGTTCATTCGGATCAAGAATAATTTGACGATTAAATTTTGTTGTGAAATCTGCAGGTTTGTTTAGTCTGTTCTTAACGGCGTAAGATGACAAGACGATTTCTCTTTCCATTTTATGTTTTGAAATAGTTTTTGAACAGCTTTTCATGCTGGGATTTGTTGATAATTGACTCTTTCAGGAGAAGATCAAGAATGCCCACTCCAGTGTTTCTGATTGCCAGATTTGTGTTTCCAGCAAGAATGGAGCCAATGATTACCTCAAGTTTCTTGAGAAGCTCTTTGGGATTGGAGAAAAAACGAACAGAACCACCTTTTTTTCTTCTTTTCATTCCAGAGCCTGAAAATGTTCTTGTTTTCTTTGTGTAATATTTGATGAAGTCATTTATTGTTTGGAATGAACGATCTATTCCTTGATGCTGTATTTGCTTCTGCTCTGCAGTTATTTCTCCCCTGTTAAACTTTTTAGTCCAAGACGCTTTATACCCTTTCAGTTGATTTTTCCGATAATTCGCAATCTTAAGAATGTCGTTGAGATATTTGTTTAACCGTTGCGCTGAGAAGTTCCTCTGGTTGAGAACTTCTTCCACTGTATCATAATTAGCAAGATTCAAATTTGTCAAAATCTCATTTGCTTCTTCCTCAAGGACTTTTTCATATTTAGGAGGATCATCTTCTTCTTCTTCTTGAAGTGAGGGATCGGGATCTTCTGCCATTATTTCTTCATATGTTGGTGGAGTTGCTGGGATTTGTTTAGCTGCTTGCGGTGACACAATCTCATCGTCAAACAGACCGCCAACATCCATCTCTTCAAATGGATCGACTTCTGGGTAATAATCTATGCCTGGATCGACTTTTGGTTTTCTCCTCCGAATTGGCAAGGATGGCTGCCTCAAATTCGACGCAACAACTTCATCTAGTTTTGCTGTTATGGGTTTGAACATTTTTGCCAGTCCAGTTTGGCTTGTTTCTTCACCCAACTTTTTCTGGGTGATAGTATCGTGAACAAAGTTGATTTTTTTCCCCAAAGCAGATTTGCTTTTGGCCATTTCATTCCATTTCAATAAACTCATTTTAAGTCCACAAACATGAATTTGGATGAAGAACATGATGTTGAACAAAATGTTCATCTGAATTTGTCTTCTGGGAAATAAAATGAAGATTGTAAATTATGATTGTCAGGATCCAATCACAAACTTTCGACAGTTGCATTCCTTCATGCCTGATCGAACTTTCAGAATGTTGATCTGTGGTCCTTCAGGATCTGGAAAAACAAACGTTCTCCTGGATATGATTTTGAGATTGCTTTTCTACGATAAAATTTATCTCTATGCGAAAAATCTGGATCAAGCCAAATATCAACACCTGATGAAAACATTTCACCCAATCAGCAAAGAAGCTGGATATAACATCATTGAAGCATCCCAGGATGAAATTATCCCAGTTTCTGAATTATCTGGGGAGAATCAAAAACTGGTTGTTTTTGACGATTTTGTTTGCGAGAAAAACCAAAAGCCATTGGTTGATTATTTTATCCAAGGCCGGCATAAGAATTGTTCTGTGATTTATCTTTCACAAAGTTATTTCCAAACACCAAAAGATATCCGCCTGAATTGCTCACATTTTTGCATCTTCGAATTCCCCAGCAACAATGAAGTTTCCCTACTCTGCAGGGAGACACAAGTCAACAAAGAAGATTATAAGAAAGCAACGCATGATCCGTTCTCTTTTCTCTATGTGGATAAGCCGAGGAAATTCATTGCCAAAAACTTTGATGAAAGACTTTAAAATGAGCTACTCAAATGGATTGCTTTCTGAAACAACAAGCACCTCACATGGAGGAAGAGATGGAAGAGATGGATTGCCAGGAGTTGGTTTTAAGCTGACATCCACAGGAGATTATGATATGCAAAATAAAAAGCTTGTCGATCTTGCTGAAGGAACTGGAAACTCTCACGCAATCACAAGGCATCAGCTAGACACAGGACTTGCTGAGAAAGTCTCAAACCCAATGACTGATCATCTTGACGCTAACTATCACTCAATCGAAAACGTTCAACTTGCTGGAGATAACGATGCATTTCCATTGTTTCACGGAAAGCAAATTTTCATGACAACGGATGGACGAGAATTCACTGCAAAGAATCAAAAGATCATAAATCTGTCAGCAGGAACAAGCAACTCAGATGCAATCAACAAGCAACAAATGGACATAAGCTTACTTCAAGCGAAAGTCAACTCATTGCAGGTTGATGGTTCTTCCCATATGACAGGAGACTTGGATCTCAGGGGAAAGAAACTGATTCTTCCTGGAGAGATCGACATGGATCGGAAACTGATCACAAATCTGGACACGGATGAAAATCAAGATCTTTCTGCTGTGAATATGATTACTTTGAAAAAGTTTCACCCAAACGCACCTGCTCCAACGCATGAAGTAACCAAAAACATCGATCTGAAAGAACTTTTCCATGTCACACAATCAAAACAGCAGACTTATGAGGATCTTTCCGCAAATTATAACAATCTGATCTCTTATAATGATGCAAAGAATGTTTTTGTCAGCAGAAAAGAAACATTTCCAATGGAAACAAGCTTGGATATGGGAACGAATTTCATCTTCAACGTAAAAGATCCAACAGCAATCGATCAAGCAGTCAACAAAAAGTTTGTGGATTACCAAGTAAAACAACTTCACTCATCAATCAATTCTTTTACCTCTAGCACTCTTTCTCTTTCCGGAGGAACCATGACTGGTCAAATTGATATGGGAGGAAAAAGACTTATTGGACTTCCTGCCGCTCCAAGCGGAGTCAATGAAGCAACATCGAAGAGTTGGGTAGAATTAGAAATCGCGAGTGAAGCAACCAAAACAGAAAATAACTTGAAAAAGTTTGTAAACGAAACGTCAATCTCCCCCGCTGGAAATACTAAAGATGCATTTCATTTTCTCATGAGTGATACGGGAGAATCTTTCAACGGGCATGATTTGCAAGTTGTTGGCGTTGTAGATTTTCCGTTTTCTCCGCATCATTTTAACAAAAAAGCTTTTCAATTGAACATTGGAAAAGATTCTTCAAATCTTTATTCTGGAAGAATGGGCTTAAATATGTTGAAGTTGCCTCAAGGAGAATACACACTTGTTGTTGAGTTTTTTCCTGTTTCCATGATGAATGTTTCAGTGGACGCTGTTTCCACGAGCTTGAATATTAATCAGCAGTCAACGAAAATGTTTTCCAACTATTCTCGATCAATCATTCACATGCATAAATGGCAAATTTCTCCACCAGAATTCGTCTTTTTGGATTTGAAATCGCAGGGAACAGCAGACGCTCCTTCAATCGGAACAACTCATTTGATCGTTTATGGAATTTCTGGATTTCATGCAGATGTGCCCAGTTCTGTTTATGATTCTCCCTTTATCTTTGACTCAGGGAAGATGGTTATGCAGAGAGACTTGGATTTAAATGGACAAAAGTTGCTGAATTCAAATTTAAGCAATAACTTTATGCTGATTGGAAGATATAGAAAATCATCAGGAGACGGCATAAATGTACTTTTCGATAATTTTTTCAATGATATAGTCATCCCCATCCGATGCAAATTAATTAAGGCGTTTACTCAAATTTTATCAAAAACAGCTTCTTTTCCACAACTAACTTTATATCTCCCAGATAAAAAATCACAAAGTGGAACTCGTTTTAGCAGTGATAATAGAATTCAAATATTCGAGTTTTCAACTGTTGTTTACAAAGCAGGAGAGTTATTTTCAGCAAGAGTTGATGATCGATCAACGAATATCGGGGCTGCCCAAATCACATTTCTTTTTGAAAAAGCTTAAAAAATGAACCGTAAAAAAAGCATCTTTAATTTCAATCATATCGATCTCAACATTGGGGAAGAAAAACTGGAAGAAATCAAGCAATTCTATCGATTTTATCATAAAAGATTTTGGTGTTTGAAAAGAGCTCACAGACATTTCAAGCGAATGAATTTGTTTGTGAATTTAACATCTTCCGCTCTTGTTGCGATTGGCGCAATTGCTGGAGGAGTGACAATGAATCCTGTGATTTTGGGAGTGATTTCAGGTGCAGGACTGATCATTAAAACAGGGAATGAAATGAAGAAATATGGAAACAAAATTGAAATGACAAAGTTCGCGTTTACAACCTACGAGAAAACATTAACTGATTTACGTTTTGCTTTGAGGAGTGGAATATTTGATCGAAATGAATTTCTTCCAGCAATGGAAGCTATTGATGGAATTGTGATTGATTTAGGATTGGATCTGGAAAAGTTTGAGAGAAAATATGATTTGCTGTTTTGAATAATTTTTTCATTTCTGGAGGAAATGAAAAAACCCATACAGTGGCAAATGACAAAAGATGTTTCTGCTAAAATTTATCAGGAGAATATTTTTGTTTTTCATTGAAAAGTTCATCCAAGGTAAAAAAATAAAAAAAATAAAAAAAATAAAAACAAAAAATAAATTTTCACAGCCTCCTGAGGAAAATAAAAAAATGAAAAAAGATGTTTCTGCCAAAATTTATCAGGAGAATATTTTGTTTTCATCCCACATTTGAGATAAATGACAAATGAAAAACCCATACAGTGGCAAATGACAAAAGATGTTTCTGCCAAAATTTATCAGGAGAATATTTTGTTTTCATCCCACATTTGAGATAAATGACAAATGAAAAACTCAGTTCTTGATAAACAAAACTCGTTGCCAATCTCCCTCCTCCTCCCAAAACTGACCTCGAGCTCGGAACCTCCATTGTCCTTGTGGGAGATAATAATTGAATTCTTCTTCGCTGGGAAAAGATCCATAACAACGTGCATGAAAAAACTGAGCAAAATCCTCATAGTTTTTCACAACTCCATAGTCAAATGAATCTAGGTTGAAGATTACTTGTTTGTCATTTTCTCCAGCCAGTCTATCCACACTGCTATCTTCCCATAGAGTGAATTCATTGAAGATGTCTAGTATGCGCTTCCAATTTTCAAGGAGCTTGCCCCTCGAAACTTGCTCTTTTATAATCCATTCTTTCTCCGCTTTTTCCTCCATTCTAGCGATATTTTCATCTATTTCCTTTCCTCGTCTTTCATTATATTCCTTTTGTTCCTTGGTTGAGAGCTTGAACCAATCGTTGACAGCCAGAGCCTGCATTTCCCTACTAACTTCCTCCTCAACAGGAAAAGGAATTTGATCTTGTGGTTGAGGGATTGGTGGAATTCGTGGTTGGGGAGTGGGCAGAATTCGTGGTTGAGGGATAGGTGGTTTCCTTCGTGGTTGGGGGATTGGTGGTTTCTTTCGTGGTTGGGGGGTTGGTGGAACTTGATTTTCTTCTTTTAACTTTCGTGGTTGGGGAACGGGTTTGGGAGGAAGAGATGGTGGTGTTGGTTTCTCAACTTTTTCCACTTTGAATTTTTCTCCATCACTTCTTCGTATGAAACTGTTTCTCCCACTTTTCAACGCATTGCGAATGGTCCCTGAATCAATTCCCAGTTCCTTTGTAGCTGCTGAAACACTGGGAAAAATGGTTGTTGTTGACGATGATGAAATACGGATGGGGATGGACTGAATCTTCTTTGGAGTTGGCGTTTCATCTTCCAACCAGGGATCGACCAACGGTCCTTTCTCAAAGGTTCTTGACAGGAAGAATTTCTTCCCATCTTTTTTAACATAACGACCTTCATAATTGCAAAATCTATTGAAGGAGGCATAGATTGCTTGACGAGTCACTCCAATCCACTGAGCCATCTCAGACATTGTTTCAAAAGTTTTCAGGGGTGGTCCGTTGGGAGAATCATGAACTGCCAATCGATCCTGAGTTTGATTCACAACCCTGACTTCTCTGCCTTGGAGCGTGAAAACATTCTTCCCTTCATTGATTGCCTTGTTGAGAGTTTTTGGAGTGAACTTCATAAATCTTGCAAGAGCCGCCTGTGAAGCAAATCTTTCACTGAGGCGTTCTTTTGAGAAAGCATCTATCAAAACCCACATTTTGATAGGTGTCAAAAAATGAAAAGAAAACCACAAGAATGTTCTCAAAGTTTTTTGAAAAAAGATTTTGTGAAATGATTTTCTGGAGAAGATTTCCAAATGGATTTTGTGAAATGATTTTCTGGAGAAAGATTTCTATCCCACATTTGGGGTTTTGTCAAATAATTTACCCCACATTTGGGATTTTGTCAATCTTTTTCCCACCAAAAAGTTTTCTAACCCGCACAGTGGCAAATGACAAAAGATGTTTCTGCCAAAATTTATCAGGAGAATATTTTTTGTTTTTCATTGAAAAGTTCATCCAGGGTAAAGAAATTTAAAAATAAAAAAAATAAAAACAAAAAATAAATTTTCACAGCCTCCTGAGGAAAATAAAAAAATGAAAAAAGATGTTTCTGCCAAAATTTATCAGGAGAATATTTTTTGTTTTTCATCCCATATTTGAGATAAATGACAAATGAAAAAACCCGCACAGTGACAAATGACAAGATGTTTTTCTGCTAAAATTTATCAGGAGATATATTTTGTTTCATTGAAAAGTTCTTTCAGGGTAAAGAAATTTAAAAAATCAAAAACAAAAAACAAAAAAACATTTTCATCACAGCTTCCAGAAAAAAAACATAAATGACAACCTCTACAGTGACAAATGACAATCTTTCCAGTGATAAATTCAGGGGAAAACAAAATCAACCTCTACAGTGACAAATGACAACCTCTACAGTGACAAATGACAAAATGATTTTCTGCTAAAATTTATCAGGAGATATATTTTGTTTCATTGAAAAGTTCTTTCAGGGTAAATAATTTTAAAAAATCAAAAACAAAAAAACAAAAAACATTTTCATCACAGCTTCCTGAACAAAACCATAAATAACAACCTCTACAGTGACAAATGACAATCTTTCCAGTGGTAAATTCAGGGGAAAACAAAATCAACCTCTACAGTGATAAATGACAACCTCTACAGTGACAAATGACAAAATGATTTCACATCACAGATGTCAAATCAAACTTCATCCTCATCATCCTCATTCTTATCCTCATATTCATCAAACGCTGAGGCGGTTTGAACCATCTCCTCCACAAGAACTTCATCCACAATCGCTGTGATAGATTTTACATTTCCGCAGAAAAGATGTTTGATGGAAAAGACAACTTGCCCAAAAAGTGGTATAGAGATGAGTTCTTTCTGCCTCAAGATGGGCTTCTTTTTCCCGTTGGTCAGCTCCCAGAAACGACAAGAGAAATCTGTTTTGGGGATTTTGGAGGGATAAATCTTTGCAAAAATCTTTTCCTGCTCAGATTTATCCACTTTCAAAAGAGTGAAATCTTCCTCGTGAAACTTAGCATAAGACGGAGAAAGTTTCTTCACTTCCGGTTGTTTTTTCATTGCAGCTGAACGAAGATGAGCTTCCAGTTTGTGGAAAAAGGGGATGTTTTCTTCAGGAAGATTAATCCCCAGTGAAAAAGATTCCCCTTCATGAGCAAAGATTTTAAACTTTGTTCTGAGTTTCAGTTGAAGTTTTTTTTCATCGAGAGAACAAGGGAGTAGACAATAGGAAATCTTTCCAGAGGTTCGTTTTTGAGGATCTTCAAGAATGATTTCGGAAACAGAGACTTTTTCAGGATTCATTTTCTTGGCGGAGATAAAAAAAATAATTATTTCCAAATCCATTTCTCCATAAACTGCCTATCTTTTTCAGTTTTTACTGGAAGAAAACCAGTAGCCATATCAACAGCTTTCTGAAAATTTGTTTCCATTTCAACTCCTTTCATCCATGCGATTTCTTCCTCAGTCAGCCCACATGCTTTATGTAAACTGGGATGAATCCAAGTTGCATGATTTTTTATTTCAGCCAGTGGAATTTTTACATCCCTAATAGAAAAGATTTCTTTCCCATCGATTATGAAAAGTCTTTCATTCTTTGCTTCATTTATTAATTCATTCATTGCTTCTTCACTCATTTTCTATCCAATGGATAAAAAATTCAAACTTGTTCCATGACTTCCACCAAGTCTTTGTGATTTGCAAAAACTGAAGCGTGATTTCTGGTGGATTTTGGTTTTGATTTCTTATTGATCTTTTGAATGATTTTTGCATCCCTTTGATTTGCCCTCAATTTGTCAATAAGGAAATCAAATTCAGGAGATTTCCATGTGATGTGATGAGTGATTTCCTCTGAATCAAGGAAATGTTTTTTCTTCTTGAGAATTTGATTGAAAAAAACTGTGCTTGAAATTCCAAACTTTTCTAGTTCAACATAATCAAAAATATCTTCTCCATCAACTTGGAGAAAGGGTTCATCTGTCCTTTCTTCCTGAATGAAAAAAACTTTTCCATCTTTCCTTTTGAATTTTTTGTTTTCTCTTTTGAGGACTCTCCAAATGTTGGTGGTAGGAATATTTGTTTCTTGACTGGCTTCCTTGAATGTGTAGAAAATTTGTTTTTCTTTTCCTTCTTCTTGGATTGAAAACTTCATTTTATTTAGGAAAATATTTTGTTTGTTTAACCAAATAAAATGAGACTCAAAGAGTTAAGAAATTGGGCTCGTGAAGAAGGAATTGTTGGATATTCCCGAATGTCTAAAGAAGAACTTGAAGAACTTTGGGAAGAATCGCAACCCGAAAGACCGAGAAAGAAAGGAAAACTCCCTCCCCGAATGAAGTTCACAGCCCCGAAAACCCTTTTGGATTCGAGAAATAAAAAAATTTCAGCGCCTATTTTAGTTCCGGAACAAAGTAATTTTCCTTCCAGAGAAATTCCTTCAGTCATTAAACAAAATGTGGAAACTGTTGTCGATTGGTTGAATTGGTTGGAAAGTGCGGATGATGTTGATGTTCGGAGGAGATCGAATCCTGCGGTTGAAAGATTGAAGAAGCAGATTGCTGAATTATGGGAAGAAGAATTTATTGTTGAAGAAAGAGAATCCGCTTTGAGAGGTTTTGCGAGATCATATGGCATCGCCGGCAGACCAGGTTTTGCTCCCAGAGAATTTTTGGAGACGGCGAGTCGGAAACTCATTGATTTGTTTGAGAGGAACAAAAGAACAAAGACAAAGATGATTCTTTCCTGTCGAATGAGTCGCACGGATTTATCAACTGGAGAAGTGATTGAGGAGGTGGTTGATTTCCATTCCCGAATTGAAGTGAATTTGGAAGGAACATCCAGAGAAGAGATGCTCGATCACATGGTTGAAAGAATTCTTGAAAATCTTGCGAATTTTCAAAGGAGAGGATCTAATTGGAGATTTGAGGAAGTGACAGATTTGAAGATTCTTTTCACCGAGTATCGACCATTGGGTGGAAGTTCTTATATTCCACTTCCTGTCACATTGAAAAACAAGAAAGCTGTGGTGAATTTGAAGAATAATGATGAAATGTGTTTCAAATGGAGTGCGACAAGAGCTTGCTTCCCAGTGGAGAAAAATGCAGAAAGAATTTCAAGAGAATTGAGGCAGCAAGCGGAAAGCCTCAATTGGAAAGGAATTTCATTTCCAACTCCCCTGAGTGATATTGGGAAATTCGAACGGAGGAATTTGGGATTGGCTGTGAATGTTTTTGGGTTTGAAGGTGGATGTGTTTTTCCCCTGAGAATTTCTGAAGTGAAAGGAAGAATGATTGATCTGTTGTGGATCAAAGACGACTCGAAAACTCACTTCTGTTGGATCAGAAGTCTCAGTCGTCTTTTGACGAATCAAATGACAAAACACAATGGTGCAGTTGTTTTCTGCAGAAGATGTTTGAACCATTTCCCCAATGAAGAAAGATTGGAGAAACATATGGCATCATGTGAACAATTTGAAGCTGTGA
Organism: Dendrophyllia cribrosa; assembly: GCA_024195265.1. NCBI lineage: Eukaryota > Metazoa > Cnidaria > Anthozoa > Scleractinia > Dendrophylliidae > Dendrophyllia > Dendrophyllia cribrosa. The sequence goes on from JAJLRJ010000010.1 coordinate 38,580,567, forward strand.
AAATTGTTATGCCAGTTGAAGGTTCAACCGTGAAATTCAAGAATTTCAACAGGAAAATGATTTTTCCATTTGTGATCTATGCCGATTTTGAAGCGAGACAACTCCCCGTTTCATCTGCGGGATCAAATCCAATGGCAAGCTTCACGGAGAAATTTCAAAAGCACATTCCCTGTTCTTTCGCTTTCCATGTCGTTTCACCTTTTGTGAAACGAGATCCAGTTTTATTTCGAGCAGAAAATGATTCCGTGGATGTTGGGGAAAGATTCGTGAAAGATTTGGTGCAGTTTGTGAAAGGAATTCAAGAAGAGGTGAAGTTCCCGAAGCGGATGAAATTTGGGAGGAAAGAGAAAGAAAAATTTGATGCATCAACTGTTTGTTGGATCTGTGAAAAAGAATGGGAGTTGGGAGAAAAGCCAGTCAGGGATCACTGCCACTTTTCCGGAGAATTCAGGGGAGCCGCTCATGACAATTGCAACCTGAACTTCAGGAAACCAAAATTCACCCCTGTGTTTTTCCACAACCTGACTGGTTATGACGCTCATCTTTTCGTGAAAAATCTGGGAAAGATTGAAGGAGATATCACTTGCATCCCCAACAACGAAGAAAAATATATCTCCTTCTCCAAAAAGATTCTGTTGGGAACAAGATTGAATGAGAAAGGGAAAGTTGTGAAAATTTGGCATGAAATTCGATTTCTGGATTCAGCTAGATTCATGGCAGCTCCCTTGGGAAACTTGGTGAAGAATTTGACGGACGAAGACTTCCTGGAAACTCAGAAAGTCTTTGGAGAAAAATGGAAGTGGATGAAACGGAAAGGAGTTTTTCCATATGAATGGTTGGATTCAGTCGAAAAATTTCAGGAGAAAAAACTGCCTGAGAAATCCACCTTCTTCTCCAAATTGAATGATGAGGGTGTCTCCGATGAAGACTTCGAGCACGCCTGGAAAGTTTGGAAAGAAATGGAGATGAACAACATGGGAGATTTCCACGATGCATATCTGAAATCAGATGTGACTTTGTTGGCGGATGTGTTTCAAGAATTCAGAAAAGTTTGTCGGAAACATTATGACGTCGATCCTGCATGGTTTTACACTTCTCCCGGTTTGGCTTGGGATGCAGCTTTGAAGGAAAGCGGAGTTGAATTGAAACTGCTGAATGACCCAGATATGTTGCTGTTTTTTGAGAGAGGAATTCGTGGAGGTGTTTCAACCATCCTTCACAGGAGAGCAAGGGCAAATAACAAGTTCATGGGAGATGATTTCGATCCGAAACAACCTAGCACATTCGTTCCCTATTGGGATGCAAATAGCCTCTATGCTTGGGCAATGACAAATCCACTTCCTGTGGGTGAGTTTGAGTGGATGACAGAAGAAGAATTGAAAAACTGGGAACATGAAAGTTGTGTCTTGGAAGTGGACGTGGAAATCCCAGATGAATTGCATGATTTCTTCAATGACCTGCCGCCTCTTCCAGAGAGAGTTGTGACGGGAGGAGTGGAAAAGTTGATTCCCAACTTGAATGACAAAGAAAAGTTAATTGTGCATCGGAAAATCTTGAAACAAGCTCTGGATCTGGGCTGCCGCTTGAAGAAGATTTGGAGGGGAGTGAAATTCAAAGAAGAAAAATGGTTGGACTCCTTCATTCGAAAAAACATTGTGTTGAGACAAAAATCCAAGAATGCCTTTGAGAAAGATTTCTTCAAGTTGATGAACAACGCTGTCTTCGGAAAAACAATGGAAAACATCAGAAAGAGAATTGACTTCCATTTGGCGACGTCGCAAGAACAACTGGTGAAATTCTCTTCCAAATGCAACTTTGAGCATTGGACAGTGTTTGATGAAAATTTAATTGGAGTTCATATGAAGCGAATCAAAATGATTTTCAACAAACCTGTTTTTGTAGGGCAAGCAATTTTAGACATTTCAAAGACTTTGATCTATGACTTCCACTATGAATATGTCAAAAAGAAATGGGAAAAAGCTCAGTTGTGTTTCACTGACACTGACTCCCTGCTCTATGAAATTGAAACAGAAAATTTGTTTGCGGACATCGCAGGAGATATTGATGCGAAATTTGATACTTCCGAATTTTCTGAAAAGCATCCTTGCGTTGTGGATGGTACTCTGGAGAGGAAAAACAAGAAAGTTTTGGGACTGATGAAAGATGAAACTCGTGGAGAAACCATTGAAGAATTTGTGGGATTGAGATCAAAACTATATTCCTTCAAGTTGCATGGAGGCGGGGGAACAAAGAAATGCAAAGGTGTAAAAAAGAAAGTTGTGAAAAAGCGACTCTCACATGAAGACTTTGTTGCCTGCTTGGAAAACCAAAAACCGGCAATGAGACAGATGAATTGCATCAGAAGTTGGAAGCATGAACTCTTTTCCCAAACTGTGAACAAAACTGCATTGAGTGCAAATGATGACAAACGATTTGTGTGTGAAGATGGGATTGCCACTCTCGCTTGGGGGCATTGGCGACTTGAGGGAATGGGGGAGAAAGAGCCACCACGAGTGAAATCTGATGAAAAACAACGGATAGTTGAGGCGGGTTGGGAAGAAGTTCAAAAAAAACCACCACGAGTGAAATTTGATGGAAAACAACAGATTGAGGAGTTATTGGGGATGGTTGAGATTGGTTGAATTTTATGCTGAATTTGGCGTTTCAGTAGTTAGTCATTGAGAAAGCTGGCTCACTTCTATTTCACGCTAATTTCGAACGTATTTCATTGCGTAGTCACTCCCTAAGTTCAACGCAATAGGAACTCGTTCCTCATATCACACAACCTATTCAAATCAATGGGAAACGTGTCAGATTAGTGTGAGATAGATTTGAGCCAGTTTTAACAATAAACTATACAATGAAATACGTTCGAAATTAGCGTGAAATAGAAGTGAGCCAGCTTTCTCAATGGATAACTTGAAGATAGATTTGAGCCAGTTTTAACAATAAACTATACAATGAAATACGTTCGAAATTAGCGTGAAATAGAAGTGAGCCAGCTTTCTCAATGACTAACTACTTGTGTCCTTTAGAGAGGCGTCAAAAGCATCCAATCACGTGATCAGTCTCGAATAATTTAACATTATTTGAGTAAAGTTCTTAATTTGTATTGAACGATAATATGCCTGAAATAAAATTGCAATAGAACAAGTACTAATCTCTTAAGGCTGGTTTTCACTAGCGCATAAGCATAAGCACAAGCCAACATACGCAGACTCAGTAACGTGTTGATCATTAGTGCCTATTGTTCTGTTTTGTTCAAACAATTGGAACTAATGATCAACATGTTACTGAGTCTGCGTATGTTGGCTTGTGCTTATGCTTATGCGCTAGTGAAAACCAGCCTTTAGGCGACAATATAAACGTTATTTCAGTCGAATTCATAAAGCATCAATATAGCAAGCGACACCCAACATTTTCATACTTTACTAACTAAAACAACGGCACGGAAGTGTTTCTTTAGAAAAATCCAAATTCGGATTCCGTTTTCTAAAAATCCGAATTTGCTCTCGTCAGTGTGATCGAAGAACAGACCGCTATGAATCCGCATGATACACAATGGAGAATTTAAAATAAATATACGGATCTGAAAAGAATACGCATAGCCAGGGAAACATAAAGCATTACGAACTGCTCTGTGAAACCTGTTTCTTCTATCATTTTATCCCTTTTAAACCATTGCCTTTTTTGGAAACTAAAACTCCAAGTGACCGAGTGTAAGATTTTTCGAATATATTCTTGAAAATATTTCCTTTAACGACTTCCTTAAAAATCACTTTATCATTTTTAAATAATAACAAGAAGCTGTACACAGCTTTATCTCGTGGCGTCTGTAATCCATTGCAGTATTGATTCCAAAGTTTTTTGAGTGCTTTTAAGGAGAAACATAAAATTACATATATGTCTAAAAGTAAGATTACATTCAAGGCTAAACTGCGGACCTTAAAGAGACTGATAGAAATTGACTAAAAGAATTGCAGAGCGTTTTTAGAATACTCGGCTGGCCACTACTCAGATTAACTGGCCACTACTCAGATTAAAAGTAGCCGAAACTTGAAACCTCAATCGCTAAGCAAATGGCAAGTTATGTAAGACACAAAACTTGCCGAAACAAAAATCTCACAGCAATAAGCGGCAAAAACAATATCAAATGGGCCTATCCATCCATGAACGCCTTGCGTTATCTTGGAAAATTGTAAGTTGTAATTCTTCCGTCTGCTTATCAAGTCAACACACGGAGAGATTTTATTGTCATCTTGACAGTCGAGAGCGAGATCACTAGGTTGCGTGTCTTCCAATCAGAAAGGGAGGCACAAATTGCTGCCTCTCGACTTATTGTAATTTTCCCTCTGCGTACGATTTATTCATGAAGCATTATAGAGAATCCTGGCAAGTTTGGCGATGAAAAGTATAAGGCTCGACAAACCAAACGTTCCTGGCTGTAGAGAACGATGCGCATAAAAAGTTAACGATTCACAGCGAAGCCGAACGAAATAAGGGGGCAATCATTTAAGAAAATTCACGATTAGAGAGCCTCATTACTCGTGGCACAGCCGACGAGTTGTAAATCCAGCTCTGAGTTTTTTTTTTTTTTGCGTGTCACATTAGCGCAAGCAAATTTATGCACGCGTATTTTAGTTTATGTCGAAGACTATATGGCTTTCAGCCATGAATTACATACCACAAAATCTCTCCGTGTGTTGACTTGAGAAGCAAAAAAAAGAACTGCCAGCGTGCAATTGCAAGTTTTCAAGACAATTCAAGGCGTTCATGGATGGATAGGACCGTTTGATATTGTGTTCGCCGCTTATTCCTGTGAGATTTTTCATGGCAAAAAATTGGATGACATTTGCCTCTAAATTTTTAACTCGTCCCCAGACCCCCAATTTCACCCTTCACATTTCACAGCGAAAACGCCATTTTTTTAAGGGAAAATCAAAATTTCGCCCATTTAGGAATTACTTTTCGGAAATCCACACTCGGATTCCAGTAATTTGGTTATTATTCTATCTGGAAACGTTAAAATATTTTAATAACTTAAAAAAATTCCCGTCATTTTGATCTTGAAGTGACCAATGTCACGTAAGGGCTTGTATGGAGTTCAACCGCGCGGTCATCGCTTTTAGCGGTATAACTCATTTTAATAGGCGTAATGTCAACATCCACACTCGGTTTTGAAGAGACTGGGATCTAGTGAACATTTTGGTGGGAAATCTGTGGGAAATATGATTTAGTTAGAGCGAAAAAACCGTCATTTTGCCATTTTTTCAGTGCAATATGCTTCGACTGAGCCCATTTTGGCTTCTATTGGTGACTTGCGCGGACTAGCGCCCAGGCCGTTCGAGCTCAACTGCGCATGGGCTATAGTTCATTTTAGTAACGTGCACGCCCGGAGCAAATGTCTCCTTTCAGGGGGCAATTTTGTGGCATGTCCCGCAAGTTTTGTGTTTTATATAACTTGCAATTTGCTTAGCGATCGAGCTTTGAAGTGTCGGCTACTGAATGTAGTGAATGTAGTGTAGTCTTACTTTTTAACCCGTGAATACACGCAAGCGTTATGAACAGGTTATCGGAAACGGTGGCTGATTCACTCACTCAATCACTCGCTCCTTCCATCAGCTGTAAACTTAGTGACGTAATGCTTTGTTACGAATGCGTTTCGTAACAAGAACAACGTGAATCCAGCGACAACAATAACTTATTTGTTGTGAACGAATATAAGCAACAATAAGCTGAAAGATGTTTCGCATTTGGAGTCTTTAATGCAACATTAAAATCGATCTAAAATGATTTTTCAACCGAGACACGTGTTTTAATTTGATGCGTATCTACCTTCAAATAATAAAATTTAGTCTTAATGAGTATGTGTTCCACGATAGTGTGGTGGTTTGAGGTTTTGGCTTAGTGTTTGGAGGCCCGAGTTTAAGTCACGCTCAGGACCTTTTTCTTTTGTTTTTCCTTTGTTTTTCCTTTCTTCGGACTGGACGTTATGAAAGTGATGTGTTTTTTTTTTGCGTTCGTCAAAAATCCTTACGTTTAATGTTAAAAAAATATCGAACCGTGTCAGTGCGAAAACATCAGCTTACCGCAATATTGCGTTACGCGTTTAATAGCATTTCTAATTCACGGGTTGGTTCTCAGGAGCCTTTGATTAGACATAATTTTAGAGCAGTTTTCAATTGAGTGTCGTAAAACCAAAACCAAAGTAATTACTCTGACCAATCACAGCAGTCGTAAACAATCCAATGAACCAATCAGAGCTCGAAGCAATTACATGTCGCGGGCGCCAAGCGCGGGAAAACGCGTGCGAGCAAGTCACGATTGGTTTTGGTTTTACTTCTGATTGGTCGAGAAAGTGGCGCGAGATTTTTTAGCCAATCACAAAGCGTAGCAATGCAAAACCAAAGCAATTGTGTAATTACTTTCGACAGTCAATTGAAAACTGCTCTAAGCTCATGTTTCTCCGTAAAACCACTCAAAACACTCGGGAATGAATGCTGCAATGAGTTAAAGGCGCCGCGAGTTCAAGCTGTGTACAGCTTCTAGTTAGAGATCAATGTACAAATATCATTTCTTTGCGATGAACTACTTTGCGATGAACTGTTCTTTCTCAAGGTTTCCGCTCTGCTTGAATCCTTACCTTTTAACTGGCTATAAATAAAAAGGTTGCAAACACAACAAGTTTATTTTAGTAGTTTTAATGTGACATTAGCCCAATTCACGTTCAAGCGAGACGTGACTCAGTAAATATCTGAAATATGTATGGACCTGTATGCTGTGCTTATTACGATGCTAAGGGCGGCCCAACTCTTGGACACGAATGGCGAAGAATCATGCCATAATGTCAAGATCCCTTTTTGCAAAGACGCTCTCAAAAACGAACAGAACCGCGAAATTTACAAGACCTGAGCATTGAAAGCGTACAATAAAACTACTTGGCAAAAAGCAGCCTTAACCACTTTGAACATCTGATCCGACTCATCTGCTCACGCTTCACTCGTCTTTTTGTTTGCTTTGCACATCTGCCGCTTTGCACCCGACACGTTGAATTTTCATCCACCTTTACAACCGCATCAGTCTATCCTGGCCACAACATCTAAATTGCAGCAAATTCCTAAAGTTTCGATCACTCTGCGTCAAGCCTTCTTCATCGCCAACACCAGCCTTATCAAATTTACCGTCATCAACATCACGTACCCACGCCGACATCAGCCTCCTTCTCAACGGCCTCGCCAACCTCCCTTCAGACCTCACCCGGCTTTATATTCAACCACGCTATCACGCAAGACCACAAGCACTGACACTGACCCTACAAATGCACATCATTTTATTTTATTTCTCGTGGATTTTGTGCCCAAATTTGTTTGTTTTTTTCTTTAACCATTGTTTTCGCCTTGGTTAGCTGTTCGGTTGTGTTGCCTAGTATATTTTACTGTTGGCTCAGGATGGTATAAGGCCACCTCACCACCAGGGAGTTTCGCTACCAACGAAATCGCCACCAAGAGTTTTAAGTCACCTCACCACCAAGCAAAGTCTAGGAACAGACTGATTGATTTCGGTTTTTTACGTTCTTTAGTGTGATTTCCTTTTCAAATCTCGTACGCAGATCTCACTCGTGCTTGGATCAGGATCAGGGGGAAGCAAGGAAAGAGGTTTAGAAGGGAGCCACCGACTGTGCATGCCGTACCGCTGAGACAACTGCTAGGACACTTTCCCCTATTCCTGACCAGTGACTTTGTTTAGTACGGTGGCCCAAAAGTGTCAAGGCAATTTCAATTTGCTCACGGCAGTTTCAATTTGCTCACGGCAATTTCAACTTCGCTCGCGGCAATTTCAATTTGCTCACGGCAACTTCAACTTCACTCACGGCAGTTTCAATTTGCTCACGGCAACTTCAATTTGCTCACGGCAATTTCAACTTCGCTCACCAGAGTTTAATGCTGTTTAATCGCAAGTGATTACACGCTAGGGTTTTTTTGTTTGTTTTGACTTGTCAAAAGGTTTAATTAAGATTGTAGAGTATCAGCTGTCAATTTGATATCTGTAACCTCGCGCATGAATCAGTCTTTGTCTATGGCATACTGTATTTCGCGGACTGGACTGGACTGGACTGGACTAGTAAAACGCGGACTTGTAAAACGCGGACTCAAAAATTTGTAAAACGGGGACTCAAAATTTGTAAAACGCGGAAACGCAATCCAGTCCGCGAAATACAGTATGCCATCCCAGTCTCAAGTCTTGTCTTTAGTTGTTAGTATTAATTAAGTCTAAAATTACACATGATTACAAAGTAAACTAAATAGCTATCAGTTGACAGATCTTGACAGATCCGCCCAAAGGGTCACACAGTCCACACAGCTTATAATAATCAGTTGAGCATGGATGAAGGTTCTTCTTCGGTGCTGATTGCTGTGGAATCAACCCAAAAGTTGTCTTATTTTTCTCTCTTCTACGAAAGTAATGTGCTTTCAACGCTCTAACGGAATTTATAATAACAAGCGCAAGCGATCTCAAGGTCAAGCCTAGGTCACGTACGCGAAGAGTTCTAGCTGCCGTAGTGATCCGTAGTTGATCTGTTTCGAATGAAGTCCAGAAATTTTCATTGCTCTCTCTCAAGCGAATCAGTAAAAAAACCTACAAAATATTGGGTTTGTCTGTGGTAATAACAAATTACAAAGCGAAATTTTCTAAGCCGACTAGGTTTTAACACTGAAGCATGCTACTTTTGTCGATGGAAATTTCGATCCTTTCCGCTTGAAGCTAAGCGTGTGTTTCTTTGGAAGACATAATTTGAAAATTTTAGCACTTTCCGCTTCTCTTGGCTGAATTGAGGATATTTCTAAATGTGAGCGCTTACGTTTCCTGCACATTCCTTCTTAAGTTCGGAATGGATGCTATATAGATCAGTGCGCATTTCTTGATTATATCCTCTGCCATATTTCTGAGTGCCAGAGTGCTTATAAGAATTTGTGTTAATCTTACACAAGGTTTTAAAATAAGGTTGAGCGGGATTTTGCCGGCGAGAAGAACTGAGGTTCGTGGATAATCAAGAAGCTGTGAGATGTTTTGTGGAAGTTGTGCTACTTCCACGAACAGTGTGCTGAAAAATGAACTATAAACTCACGATGCACTTAGGGCGCCGTGAGTAAAGTTGAAATTGCCGTGAGTGAAGTTGAAATTGCCGTGAGCAAGTTGAAACTGCCGTGAGCAAATTGAAACTGCCGTGAGCAAATTGAAACTGCCGTGAGCGAAGTTGAAATTGCCGTGAGCAAATTGAAGTTGCCGTGAGCAAATTGAAACTGCCGTGAGTGAAGTTGAAGTTGCCGTGAGCAAATTGAAATTGCCGTCAGCGAAGTTGAAATTGCCGTGAGCAAATTGAAACTGCCGTGAGCAAATTGAAATTGCCTTGACACTTTTGGGCCACCGTAGTTGTTCCCTATCTTAGATTTTAATTTACTCAGCAAATCAACAAGCAAACCGCTAGACTGCAAGCAGTCTCTTATTTTTCTTTCAGTTAGACGCCCTCGTTCCTCGCGATTTCGCTGCTCGTTTGCTCGCCCGCTCGCTTGCTCAACTAACTAAAGGTAAAATAAGAGACTGCTCACGGCTTAGCTTCTTTGGCAATCACTAAATAATTACTATATAAACCAAAGTGTACTGGTCGATGAAGCGATTTTGCGAGCGTTATTAAAGTGCGAGGTTTGTGATATGCACCCGGTCGATGATGACAATGCACCCAGAGCAAGTGACTCACCCACCCCCAGTCGGTTTCTGTCATAGTTAAAAGTTCCCCTCACTAGACCAACGATGGGTGCAAAAATGTTGTAACCGACAATTTGACGATTGGACGATGATTAAAGGCCGAACGCTATTTCACAATACCCCATTGAAAAAGTCCGCTATTGAAATATAAAACAAAAGAAACGGAAGCCGCACTGTTTTTTTTAAAATCCGAACCATAACAATAGACAAAGTTTGATATGCTTGTGTCAGGTTTCCGTCGTCCTATCGAACACATGGAAGGATAAATTAATTCATTCAAGAGCCACGCAAGTTCACGCCGAATCGAGGACCGATCACACTATTTTTGAAAGCCAATAAAATTTGCTCTTTGCTTTCTTGTGACGTACGTCAGTCAAATGAAGCCGTCCATCTTTTGACTTGAAAGGTTTTCCTTTATCTCCGATTTAGAGACATAATAAATATCTTATTAGCCTCGTTTTTCTCGGTCCGTACCGTATGTTACGAAACCGCGTTTTTTTTTCCTCGATTTATGGCCCGCGCGCGAAGCGCGCTTGGGCCATAAATCGAGGAAAAAAAACTCGGTCCGTAACTTACGGTACGGACCTCGAACTCGGCTAATAAGAGGTATTTAGCCCAATTCACGTTTAAGCGAGACGTGACTCAGTAAATATCTGAAAAGTGTATGGACCTGTATGCTTTGCTTATTACGATGCTATGGACGGCCCAACTCTTTGCCACGAATGGCGAAGAATCATGCCATAATGTCAATATCCCTATTTGCAAAGACGCTCTCAAAAACGAATAGAACCGCGAAATTTACAAGACCTAAGCCATGGACCTGAGCATTGAAAGCGTACAATAAGACTACTTGGCGAAAAGCAGCCTTAACCACTTTGAACAACTGATCCGACTCATCCGTCACACTTCACTTGTATTTTTGTTTGCCTTGCACATCTGCCGCTTTGCACCCGTCACGCCGAATTTTCATTTGTTTTGTCTTGTCGTTCTGTTTGCCTCGATGTTTCAGTATTTTAACTGCATCCACGTTTACAACCGCATCAGTCTACCCTGGCCACAACACCTAAATTGCAGCAACTTCCTAAAGTTTCCATCACTCTGCGTCAAGCCTTCTTCATCGCCAACACCAGCCTCATCAAATTCACCGTCATCAACATCACCCACGCCGACATCAGCCTCCACCTCAACAGCCTCGCCAACCTCTCTTCAGACCTTACCCGGCTTTATATACCTAATTCAATAAAGGTTGCTTTGGTCATTGGTAATTGGGCATTGGAAAGCTATTGTTTGGCGGTCACTCAAGCAAAGCATTGCATTGTGTTCCGTATGCCAAATGCCAATTCCCAATTACCAATGACCAACTGCCAAAGCAACCTTTATTCATTGAATTAGGTATATTCAACCACGCTATCACGCAAGACCACAAGCACTGACACTGACCCTACAAATGCACATCATTTTATTTTATTTCTCGTGGATGTTGTGCCCAAATTTGTTTCTTTTTCTTTGAACATTGTTTTCGCCTTGGTTAGTTGTTTGTGTTGCCTATATTTTACTGTTGGCTCAGGATCATAGGGAAGCAAGGAGAGAGGTTGAGAAGGGAACCGCCGACTGTGCATGCCGTAACGCTGAGACAACTGCTAGGGCCACTTTCCCCTATTCCTGACCAGTGACTTTGTTTAGAGTTTTAAGTTTTGTTCATTTATCTCCGAATGCCTTTTATTTTCTTCTCGATATTTGATAAATCCGCTGTAAATTTTGCTTTTCCAGTTCATTTTCTGCGTTACTCCGCAGAACAATAAAATCACTGAAATTCTAACTCATTTAATCTTTTGATTACCTACGTTTGCTGACTAGTGTGTTGTTCCCTATCTTATATTTTAATTTACTCGGCAAATCAACAAGCAAATTAGACTGCGAGCGGTCTCTTATTTTTCTTTCAGTTAGACGCCCTAGTTGCTCGCTCGCTCGACGAACTAAAAGAAAATTAGAGACTGCTCGCGGCTTAGCTCCTTTGGCAATCACCAAATAATTACTATAATATATATAGATAGGCAGAGCCTAACAGCGTAGCACTATGAACAAGCTTAACTAATACCCCATTCACACCAACGGTTAAACATGTTTAAATGTTGTTTAGTTTAACTACGTTTTTAGCCTGTATCTTGAACGTTTTTAAATGTATATAACTCATACTACCTAGAATCGTAATAAAAGTCAATAAAGTTGCTTTTAGTAAAGATTTCACTCCAAATATTACGGCACGTTTGGGGGTATTTTTCTAAACCTGTTTTAAACTAAACAACATTTAAACATGTTTAAGCGTTGGTGTGAATGGGGTATAAGGTGAAACTTAACTAATGCCCCATTCACACCAACGGTTAAACATGTTTAAATGTTCTTTAGTTTAACTACGTTTTTAGCCTCTATCTTGAACGTTTTGAAATGTTTATGACTCAAACTACCTGGGATGGTAATAAAGTCAATAATTATTTATTTATTATTGACTTTATAAAGTTTCTTTCAGTAAAGATTTCACTCCAAATTTTACGGGAGGTTAGTAGGTATTTTTCTAAATTTGTTTTAAACTAAACAACATTTAAACATGTTTAACCGTTGGTGTGAATGGGGCATAAGGTGAAAGGTCGGAAGCACAAGAATTAAGATTGACGACCGGGTTATTTTTCAATTTTAGCAATTGTCAAAAAACAGTATTACCCGACCGTCTGCACAGTACATTTAGACCGTACAAAAGTTCACAAAAACAACTGTTCTCTGTCTAGAATAACAGGTACGACTAACTTCCGAATAAAATACAGTTTTTGTTTGTCAAAAATTGCCCGAGAAACTGATTTGGAAATCAAAATTGCAAAAATACACAACATATTTGCATAAGGCGACGCGAGTAAAGATAGAAAATCTAAGTCTTGTTTTGTTTACATAAAATAGCTTTTCAATCTGTAATGAATGAACAAGCACATAAAAATGGACAACACAATCTTCTTTCGAAAAATTTTATTCAAATCTTCATTAGTTTATGTTTAAAAGTAAAACACGTTCCATTTATAGCGCATCAAGGCAGAGCTGTCCTCGATGAAATTCAAGATAACAACACGACTTAATTTGAGCACGCTCGGTCGATGATGACAATGCAACCAGAGCAAGTGACTCACCCACCCCCAGTCGGTTTCTGTCCTAGTTAAACGTTCCCCCCCACTAGACCAACAATGGGTGCAAAAATGCTGTCACCGACAATTTGACGCAGATTAAAGGCCGAACGCTATTTTACAATACCCCATTGAAAAAGTCCGCTATAGAGGTTTTGCACGGCAGCCATGTTGCATGGCAGGAACAATGAAAATGTTTTGCATTAGAAAGAACATTCTTTCCCATAGGGAAAAGAATCTATTGTTCCTGCCATGCAACATGGCTGCCGTGCAAAACCTCTAATTGCTTTTTTTAAAATCCTAACCATAACAATAAATAAAGTACCTTATCAATTCAGTTGATAAAACCAAATGTTACTGAATTACAACTGACACTGTTTTTTTTCTTTACAGAGTGAATTTGAGCGCTGTCAATATGAAGTTCGTGTTTATTGTGGTTGCTTTTCTGGTTTGTGCCAACTTGTATGTCTGCCAAGCAAAAAACGTAAGATTTTAATTCTCTGATTTTCTTTTATTTCACTGAATAAACAACATGGATTGTTATTGTTATGCTGTCATAGATATAGATATATCCTAGGCTGATTCTAGATTACCGCCCTTCTCTTGACACTATTATCATTATTTTTGTATTGGTGTCCCTCACAATACAACAAAAAAATGAGAGCCCCAATAGACCAATTTCGATATATTAAAATTCATACTTGGCTCCGAGGCTTGGGGGAATAAAACAAAAGAAATGAATAATTCAACGCTCAACCTCGATGTGATTTCTTTTGTTTTATCCCCCCAAGCCTCGGAGCCAAGTATGAATTTTAATATATCGAAATTGGTCTTGACTATTTCTACTCCGTCACCCCGTATTTGCAGCTAACTAGTCCCTCGCACCAACGTTTCTTGTTCTTCCCTATTTCAGTGCCGGAAGAAAAGGCCATCTGCTCACATGGTTTCTTTCAATTTAGGAGCCAGGACCTATGGCAATATCGGTATGTTATTGATCGCATGTTCTTGATTAAACTTGGCTAAACCCTTGACAATGACTGGTTTATAATCACAGTATATTTACAAAGAATCTTCATTCCCAAATAATTACAAAGATTAAAAACTAAATTTCGAAAGACTGTTGGAGAGAATTAGTCCAATTAAGATTTTGAAAAACTGATGTAGGTGAGAAAAATACACGTGTGAGTAGTGTGACAAACTATCATCAGTTAAACCCAAAGCTTTTCGTAGAAAAAGTCGTGTAAAATCAGCATCTAAAAGTTTGTGTTTATAACTTGTCTTTTAGTGATTAAAGACTTCAATGCATCGGCACCGGAGAGCCGTCTTGAAGGCAACATGATGTACAAAGATGGAAAACTGACTGTTCCCAAACCCGGTGTGTATAACATCTACGCGCAGATCTACTACAACAGTAAACCAAGAATCTTTGTTTATGTGAACAACAATGTGGTTGCTATGATGCAACCGCCGACGGGGACGAGCGGGGAGGGTACCTTGAGCACAAGTGGGATGTTCCGACTGAAGGCTGGTGACGTCATTTACCTAAATCCAGTTTACAATAGCGTGCTTTACATGCAAGCGGTTCACACTTACTTCGGTGCACACTATGTTGGGGTGTGAGCCATGACGACAAGCTGAAGTCGCAATAGCAAATGCACCATGACGTCACGAATTGAGCGCGATGTAAAGCAAGGGTTGCTTGACTAGTTTAGGGTTACGCTGTCGTAGGAGACATTTCAAAATGATCTCGGGTTACTCGCTAGATGCATAAGCTGTTAAAACTCAAATTAACATTGAAATAAAGACGAATGGTGCTATAGCTTTGTCGATTGCTGACTGGTAATTTAAATAAGACCTTGACTGAAGGAACGAAACTATAGAAGTTTTTTTAAACCCTTCCAGTCCCACAATAGGGTGGATTTCCACTGTCGCGTAATTTTTACGTGCGTAAAAAATAAAAATAAGGGACGATGTATGAACAGCTCGCGTAAACTTTTACGCAAGCTGTTCATACATCGTCTCTTATTATATTTACGCACGTAAAAATTACGCGACAGTGGAAATCCACCCTAACACTCATCAAAGAGGTTAATACTGAATAATAATATAATATATACATTCTTATATGGCGCATTTCCTAAGCTCAATGCGCCTTACAACAATTTTCGCATACATGAAATACGAAAAAAGAAGAAAAATCCTATCTAATCAAGTACGTCTAATTACAGCTTACTAAGGTTAAGACTCCTATTCGCAATCTCCTTTCTGACGAAGTTTAACGCAATTATGAAGACATGTAATGTGGTTCAAACTTTTCAGTCTGGACGCAATCCCATGGTGTGACATTCCAAATTAAAGGGTCACTGTTCCGCCGAAATAGCAAAATTTCGCTTAGCTTATTTCCACATTTTATCGCCAAATGCCACCAAATATACAACTTCGTTGGATAAAAAGATTCTATAGAGCAAGACAAAAGCATGTAGTTTGGAGATAAAGTGCAGGATGCCAAGGATTGAAGTGGATTACAGTTCATGAAATTTGATTTATATAATCATGAAAACACGATATTTCAGCCGGGACAGTGTCCCATGAAAACCTCTTCGGCAGTACTTTTGCATGACACCATTTGTTTGCAAATATTTTACAAAGCGAATTTCGTTTTTTTTTTTGAATTTTGATTTTTGTCACTAAAGGGTTAAGAGAAATTAATTATAACTAAAGGGGCGAGACAACTTTAAAATTTTATATTTGATACTCACGCAAACTTTACCATAGGTTTCTTTGAATTGCAAAACCAAAAATTCCAAGAGATTTGAGGCATTGCGAATGCTGCTTATCAAATGACGTTAAAGACGAAATTCATTTCTTTTTCGACTGTTTCATATTCTGACCTAAGAAATTCACTATTCAATGAAATTAGCAAACATTGTAAAAGTTTTTTGAATCTACAAAGTACAGATAGAATTAATTTCTTTTTTAATAATGTTGACCCCTACATATGTAAACAGTTGGGTCACTTTATATATGATGAAGCTTCAGAGAGACGAAACACTCTGTTAGCAAGGACTGCAATCACTGTATTTTAATTTAGTTTAGTTTAATCTGTTAGTGTAATAGGCAATACCATGTATGTATATGGGAATGCTAATAAACTTTGAATTATTTCTCACTCTAATGAGATTATCCCATAAAACAGATATAAAGAAGTACAAAAATTGCATTTTACTGTAATCCCCCCTTTAAAAGGTGTTCGGTGGTCCTTTTTAAGGGCTGGTTCCCCGACTGGCGACGAATGCGATGGAAGCGGAATTGACTATGACCTGTATCTATTTCTGTATATTCTGGCAATTCAGTTCATGATAGACAACGACTACCACTTAAACTTGCATGGGCACTAACAATCCATAAAAGCCAAGGATTAACTTTACCTCAAGCATGGGTAGATATTGGAAAGTCAGAACGAACACTGGGCATCACATATGTAGCCGTAAGTAGAGTTAAACAATTATCTTCACTTATAGTAGAACCAATGACTTTTGATAGACTTAAAAGTATAAAGAAATCCGCCAACTTGAAATACAGACAAGAAGAGGAACATAGGTTGAAAAAAAAAATCCGAAATAACCAAGCGCTTCTTTCTACAATAAAGTTGACTACAATGCATGTGGGATGAAAAGTCATTTTTAGCGGAGCACTCGCCGGGCCGAAGGCCCGGCTGCGCAGCCCCATACTCATAGAACCTAGCCCGTCATTTTTCATGGTCATGGCTAGCGGAATGTTTCGCGGGCGCGCGTGTGCCCGCCGCCCTCCGCTGTCGTCGCGCAGGACCGGACTACTGTAACTCCGTCGCGCAGGACTAGCTCGCGGGCGCGTATGATGTCGCAAAACATGCGCGTACGACGTCATGTTGAAACCAAAGCGAGGCTTTTTTTTCGCGCGGTTACACGGCCGAATGTCACGTCAGCTGGAAAAACACTTCAATGATGTTTTGCTGTGTTTATTGAGCGGAGGAAACGGTTTAAAGTTTCACATTTTTCAAACAGTGGTCAAGACCGCATTTGAGGCTTCGAAACTCTGCAAATCAAGCCGATTTGGAGGAATATACAGCTAAGTGCTTATTTTTAAACCTGATTTCGTTTTAAATTAAGCTAGTATCAACGAGGCAACAATGCGGGAGATGTTTGTCGCTTCGGGTTTCAGAACTGAAGAAGCGTAGATTTAAAGAATTTCCAAGCAGTGGACGGACTAAAAGGTAAAAAAATACATTTTTTCCATGCGAATTTATGTTGATATCAATCTGTGATTGACTTTTTCTTTGTGTTCTCGCTATTTTTGGAGAATTGTTTATAAAACGTGCTCAAATTTAGTCGTTTTGATTTCTTTCATGACGAAGACAGCTCGGCAATGGTTCGAGTTTTGCTTTTAAACATAAACTTATGGAGATTTGAATAAAATTTTTCGAAAGAAGATTGTGTTGTCCATTGTTATCTGTTTGTTCATTCATTACGTAGGTTGAAAAGCGATTTTATGTAAAGAAAACAAGACTTAGATTTTGTAGTTCTAACTTCACTCGCGTGGCCTTATGCAAATATGTTTGATGTATTTTTTGCAATTTTGATTTCCAAATCAGTTTCTCGGACAATTTTTGATAAGCAATGGGTGCATTTTATTTGGAAATTAGTCCTACTAGTTATTCGAGACGGACAAGTTGTTTTTTGAACTTTTGTACGGTCTAAATGTACTGTGCAGACGGTCGCGTAATTCTGTTTTTGAGAATTGCTAAAATTGAAAAAATAGCCCGGTCTTCAATCTTAATTTTTGTGTTTCCGACCTTTTACCTCAGTTAAGTTTACCATGGGCTTTCTGTTTTGAGAGCGACGCTGTTAGGCTAAGCCTATCTATATATATTATGATTTTATTGACAGCTATTAATTTCCTTATCTCTTTATTTTCCTTTCAGCTAGCCTGCGAGCAGGCTCACTTGTTTAGGGTATCGCGCGAGTTTTTTTTCGCCGGCAAGAAGAATGGGGCAAGGAAAAGTGAGCCTGCACGCGGGCTATTTTGAATTCCGCCCCTTGCGAGGTGTCAAGTCGGCATTTGACCTGTATCAGATAACTATCCAATAGGAGCAAAGCAAAATGTAAACAAACATGACAGAAAGTTGCACGTGAAGATTTTCGCGACAGATAGCAAAATATTATCATGAAGAATGTCATTTTTAACCAATCGGATCGCCCCGTTCGTCGGCGAACGCGGTGAATTCAAAAATCAATAGCCCGCGTGCAGGCTCACTTTTCCTTGCCCCATTCTTCTCGCCGGCCTCGCCGGCTCGCTTTGGCGGCTTCGCCGCCAAGATACTCGCGCGATACCCCAAACAAGTGAGCCTGCTCGCAGGCTACCTTTCAGCCGATAAAAGTATGGATCGTTCAACTGGTGAGTTGCTTTTAATTACCATTCAAAAATTGTCTGAATTTGCTCGCTAACTTCCACTACATAAATTTTCCACTTTTTAAATTAATATCAGTAATCCCTCGATGTTAATAATTTGTTATTTTTATTTCAGAAGATGGCATAGTTAGCTATTTACTCAACCTTTCACCAATTAGGACGAGCCAAAACAAGAACCAGTATTTTGTTCTTAATTTCTAAACAAATTCTACTGTTTATTGTACTGTGTACTTCTCCCCAGAGAGGCACGCAGCACTCAAGCGTAAGTTTGAGTGCTCATCACCCGTAAAAGTAAACAAGTACAACCTAAAGAAAAATGACAAGACCGGGGGAAGAAGAACTGATTTGGAACAAAGGAACGAAAATTGAAGAGCCAGAGGAGAGTAAAAAGGAATTTGACCTTCAACCAATTAAAGCGGAAACAGTGGAAGCCAAAGACAGCTCCGCAGAAGAGATTCTTCGTGAACAAATCAAAACACTTGTGAACATTGCTGGTCGCGTTACCGTGATTGAATGACCCCACCGAAACCGTGAAGGTGAAAGGAAAAACTTTAAAAAAACAAGAGGCGTTGTTTACAGACAACACTGGCTCAGTCCGCCTTGTCCTATGGGAACAGGACACAACAAAAATGCAGTCCGGCCAATGTTACAGCATAACAAATGTGGCTGTGAAAGATTACAATGGTGCAAACTACTTGACATTGACCAAGCACACCAAAGTTAATGCAGCTGAACTGAAATGATTTGTTGAAGCCTTGCCTAATTTATAAAGTCTCTTTATTTTACGTGAAACCATCTCGAATCGCTTGAAATTGTTTATGCCTACGTGATGCTCCTTAGAGCCTTAAGAGTGTGGGCAAAAGCAGGGGCGGATCCAGGAATTCCTGAAAGGGGGAGGGGGGAAGGGGGTGTACACCTTAATAAATAGGGACCTTAAGCAAGGTCGACGACAAGCCCTGAGGACGACGACCGGAAGTGAAAATGCCACTTAGCGCGCTACGGCGCATGCTTCACTAGTCGTCCACGTGAAGTTCAGAACGCGAAAACGCCATCTTTACCGTCCTGGGCGAACGTCGAGAGAGCGTGAGTATACATTTATGTATTTTCATCGTGTTTAGGAAAATAATTTATGTTTGGCTATTGGAATGAAAAGTTAGATATTCTCTAGCCTCTTATCTTTGCATAATAGTGCATCTTAGTGCGATTTTGAAATATAAAAACTTTGCAAACAGTCCGCAAAGTTCGGGCTTTGTATCTTGTCAGCAAAACATTTTTAGTTAAGAAGGTGAAATCGAGAACTAACAAAGCGATTATCTGTTTAATTCGTTTTTCCTTAATTCCGACCCATATATGATCTTTTACATTTGTTTTAAGCCGTAAATTTTCATGCCGTTAAGGTCATTTTAGAGTGTAATTTTCCGAAAAATTAACTTATATTTTGATGTAAATATCCCCAGAATGGAGTGGACAGAACTCCACGACTTGAATCTTTGCGAAGAAGTTTTAGTGGTTGAACCTTGGAAACATCCTTACCGTAGTAAGGAAAGAGGAGATTTATGGAACGAAATAGCAGTCAATTTAAATGCCTCTGATCATCCTAAGTTTAAAGTATCAAAGAGAAGTGTCAGAGACAGGCTGACATTACTTCAACAAAAGTACAAAGCAAAAATGAGAATAGAGGAAGCTGCCTCTGGGATAGACTGTGAGGAAACAAAGCTAGACCAAGCATTAGAGGAAATCATAGAAAAAGAGAAGGCTATAGCTCCAGTGAATTCAAAACGAGTTCTTTTACTGCTGTTTACCTTGAGGATCTTTAATACTTGCTATGCAAACACCGTAAACACCGTAAACACCGTAAACACCGTAAGAACTTGGTTCTGCCCTGAGCAATCACTGAAACTAGTAACTTGAAACTTGTTGTTTTAGCAACTAAACTTGTAATCCTTGCTTGCAACTTTTCGCTTGCAACTTTTTTCTTGTAACTTGCTTGTAACCTTTTTGTAACTTTTCTTGCGATTTGCTTGCGACAACGCAAAATTTTGTATTTTAAGTACTGTCGTGTACACTATCGTGTGCTTAAAATGTACGCGCGATAAATTGCGACAATGGAAAGATCTCGAAAGATCTAGAAACGTAATATAGAACTTTCTCTTAAATGACAAATCATAACTGGAAAGGGTAGCGTTCCTTTGATAAATAAAACGCAAATAAACTAAAGATAATTAATTTAGTAATTATGTTTCTGCTGTAGCTACACTCCCACCAAATTATTAATGGTTTTCTTTGGGAGAATCATAAATAATTTTTCACGATAATAGATAGATAAGGCTGCTTTAGTCAACGACTTCCAGGAGAAGGACCACCTTCTGTACTGGTCTTTCGATTATGGTGCATCTAGAACTGATTTTTTCCTCCTGGAGGTTTCTATCTCCTAGCTTGATCTTGACTGAGCGAACGAGACCTTGTTCGTCTGATGATACCTCTGTGATTTTGCCAAGGGGCCACTCATTTCGTGGAGCTTCATCTTGAACCATGACAACATCTCCAATCTTCAGATTCCTCTTGGGCACTAACCATTTCTGTCTGTAATTCAAGTTGATGAGGTACTCCTTTCGCCATCTACTCCAAAATTGTTCTGCCAGATACTGAACCCGTCGCCATCGCTTTCGAGCATAGATGTCTTCCTTAACGAATTTTCCTGGAGGCGGAGGCAGTATCTTGTTCTTCATTGTCAAGAGATGATTGGGAGTTAGAGGCTCTAAACTCTTGGGGTCGTTCAGGCATTGGCAGGTCAATGGTCGACTGTTGATTATAGCCATGACCTCGTACAGGAAGGTGCGAAGTGACGACGTATCAAGTCTTCCCTTGAAATCGCTGAGGATAGCATTTAGGATGCTTCTTGTTGTTTTAATTTGTCTTTCCCATACTCCTCCCCAGTGACTGGAGTAAGGAACGTTCGTGACAAAGTCACAGTGATTCTTCATCAAATAGGATTGAATCCTACCGTTGTCCAGCTCCTTGATGGCGTTTGCAAGTTCGTTTCTTGCTCCTACGAAATTTGATCCTTGATCCGACCTTAGCTGCTGGACAGGTCCTCGAATAGCAATAAAGCATCTTAACGCGTTAATGAAGGCGTCGGTCGTCATGTCATCTAACTGTTCTATGTGTACTGCTCGGGAGCTCATGCAAGTAAATATTACTGCGTATCTCTTCGACTCTTTTCTCCCATCTCTGACGGTGAATGGCCCAAAACAATCCATTCCACAATATGTAAAGGGCGGAGCGGACTCTACTCTTTCTTCGGGGAGATTAGCCATCTTTTGACCTTCTGTTGGTCGTCTTTGACGTCTACAGCACACACATTTATGGATATGTGAGGATACTGCGGCGGACAGTCCTACGATCCATAGTCCATTAGAACGGATTTCGTTCATCGTCATTCCTTTTCCTTGGTGCATCACCTTCTTGTGGAAGTGATCTATGATCAAGCTTGTAACCTGAGAACGTCTGGGTATGATGATTGGGTGCTTTATTTCAAACGGTAGAGACGATTTTTCCAGTCTTCCTCCAACTCTCAATAGTCCCTGATCATCAAGAAAGGGATCCAGGTTCAGGAGAGAACTATTCTTCGTAAGCTTGCCGGATCCTTCTTGACGACGAAGTCTTGTCATTTCACTTTGGAAGGCTGTACGTTGTAACTCCTTGAAAATAAGCAATTCAGCATCTTGTCGTTCTGCTACAGTTGTGACAACTGATTTCGGCTTGTTCCTCTTGAAAGGTCTCTTTAAGTATGAAACCACTCCAACTGCCGTTGTCCAATCAGAGAATCTTGACACGCAGTCGATGAGGTTAAAAGACTCCTTGACTGTAGTCGTGCGTACTGTAGCTTTAACCTCCGGATCTCCAATCTGAATGCCGGGAATCTCTTCTTCATCAAACGATGTTTCTTTCTCCCAGAGAAATGCAGGTCCACTGAACCAATTGGACTTCATTAACTCCTCAACGCTTAGACCTCTGGATGCATGATCAGCTGGATTGTTCTTTGTGTCGATGTATCGCCATTCTTTGGTGTCTGTGTTGGACCTGATTATCTGTACTCTGTTTGCGACAAAGGTATGGAACCTCTTAGCATCATTGTTTATGTAACCAAGTACTACCTTGGAGTCCGTCCAGTAATACTGCTTTAGATTAGCATAATTCAATTCTTCTTGAAGCATGATGCCAACTTTCGCTGCAACAACCGCTGCTGTAAGCTCCAGTCTCGGAATAGTGGTCATCTTCGATGGAGCGACACGGGACTTTCCCATTACCAGGGAGACATTTACGTTGTCGTTTTCATCTTTGACTCTTAAGTATGAGCACTGTCCGTATCCAACTGTACTAGCGTCTGCAAAATTGTGTAACTCGTAGGTCTTTCCTTGACCCATCGTCTTAGGCTCAAAACATCTTGGTACCTTTAACTCCTTGAGACGCAGAAGGTCTAGCTTCCATCGCTCCCACCTTGGCCGAAGTTCATCTGGCAGAGGTTCATCCCAGCTGATGCCCCTTTGACATACCTCCTGAAGAATCCTTTTCGCTCTTAGAACCAAGGGGGCCAGAAATCCAAGGGGGTCGTAAACGGACGCCACGGTCGATAACACTCCTCTCCTAGTCAAGGGCTGATCCTTTAGCACGATAGAGAAACCAAAACAGTCTATCCCCACTGACCATTGAACACCAAGAACTCTCTCTATCGGAAGTTGTTCGGACGGTAGATCCAAGATGGCATCAACTGCTCTCTCACTCTTCGGTATTGACTCAATAACTGAGAGATCGTTCGAGACAAACTTGTGAAGACGAAGGCCGCCTTTCTTGCAAATATCTCGCGCTCCTTGGATGAGGTCCACTGCTTCCTCCGCAGTTTCAAGACTAGCCAATCCATCGTCTACGTAGAAGTCGTGCGAGATAAACTGAGCCGCTATGGGATACGCTTCTTTCTCTCTATGTGCCATATGTTTCAAGCCATAGCTGGCACAACCAGGGGATGATGTTGCTCCAAACAAATGGACCTTCATTCTGTACTCCTTAGGCTCTTGCTTGACATCGCCGTTTGGCCACCAAAGGAATCGCAAGTAATCTCGGTCTTCTTCGCGAACAACGAACTGATGGAACATCTTCTCCACATCGCAAGTAATGGCATAGGGGTACCTTCTGAACCTGCACAGTACGCCAATCAAGTTGTTAGTAAGGTCAGGTCCGCTAAGAAGATGGTCGTTGAGAGACGATCCCTTGAATTTTGCTGAGCAGTCAAATACCACTCTGATCTTGTTCTTCTTTGGGTGATAAACACCATGATGAGGTATATACCACTTCACTTCTTCATCTTGCTTAAGTGCTGGTGCTTCCTCGGCATCTCCTCTGCTTAAGATTTCGTTCATAAACTTCACGTAGTCTTCCTTGTACTTTGAGTCCTTCACAAATCTTCGTTTGAGATGTTCGAGTCGAGTGAGCGCACTCGAGCGATTGTTAGGCAAAATGGGCCGTTCCTTGAATGGTAATGGCATTTCATAGTGTCCATCTTCTGCTTCCTTGATTCCTTGTTCTATAATCCTTAGGAACTGCAAGTCTTCTTGAGAAGTCATCTTAGTATCCTTATTTTCTTGAAAATCTGACTCAAGGACTCGCACTATGTCCTTCATTGTTATTACGGGAAGCTCATTTACGGCAACTCGGTGACAAAACGATCTGCCACTGTTCATGTTACTGCCACCAACAATACTCCAGCCGAGGTCTGTCCTGATTCCATATGGTTCATTAGGTTTGCCAGTAATCACTTCTCTTGGGGTCAACGCTTGAGAGCAGTCGTATCCGATAAGCAATCCAACATTGCAGTCTAGTAAATCTTGCATTTCGGGTTCTATCAATCGTAGGTGTTCACATTTCTTGGCTGTGGTTTTAGTGGGTACGTGACCTTCATCTGCAGGGATCGCAGTACTTGTGTATGCTGTAGGAATCGGGATCTTGAGGTCGGAGTTAAACCCTCTTACTTGTAGATTTGAGACCCTTTGGCTGTTGACGAGTAATTCATGACTGGTGATGGTATTCAATCGAAGTTTCGTTGGCTCTGTTTTAGTACTGAGTTCTTCACAGGTTTCTTTTAGAACGAATGTCGCATCGCTCTGAGTATCCAAAATCGCGTAGACCAATACTTCATTGTGGGGCTTGGAGCAGGTTGACAACCACACAGGAACTATCATTGAGGTGCTGTTGTTTGAGACTCCTTGAGAGGTGCAGGAAGTTGACTTGGGAACGCTTGTGGATTCATCTTCACTTCTGTCTTCCTTTCCCTTTGGAATACTTCTATCTTGATGAAGACAGGTGGGATGTCTTTTGTTACATGTCTGACAAGTCAACCTCTTTCTGCAATCTTTGGACATATGACCCTTTCTTAGGCATCCGAAGCAAATTCCGTTTTCCTTAACAAACTTCATCTTATTCTCGGGTGTCTCAGTTTTGAACTTTGAACAGGCATCTAAGTGATGATCTGGCTTCTTGCAGAATGCACATTTTAGCTGTTGATTTACAGTTTCATCTGGCTCCATAGATTTCTCTTCAGTAGTCTTGCCAGATAGAACAGTCTTGTTACCTTTGGTATCTTTGGTTCTTTGTCCCTTACGCGCGTTGTCTGATGGCGTTTCTGACTCTTTCACAGCGTTGCAGGAGGAAATTGGATTGCATGCGAGATCAGCTTCTTCAGTGATGAAGGTTGTAAACGTCTTAAAGTCTGGGTACGTCTTGCTGTCCTTCATGCGCTTAGTGGCTTCCCTGTTCCACCGAGTAACGAGCCAATCCGGTAACTTGGTGAGCAACTTCTGGTTCTCCATGTAATCATTCAAGACAGAAAGACCTTGGACCATTTGCATAGCGGTTTCCACGCTTGATAAGAAATCGGCGAATTTCCTGAGGCCCTGGTTATCTCTGACACCAATCTTTGGCCATCGCTGTAATTTGTCTCTGTAGGCCTTTGATATTATGAATGGGTGACCAAACCTCTCGTCCAGGATATGCCACGCCCGTTCATAGGCTTCAGAGGAACTTTGCAAGAAGAGTCCGCTGATAGCTTCCTTCGCAGATCCATCTACGTATCGTTTCAGATAGTACATCTTGTCACTTGACGGTAAGTTCTTTCGGTCTATGAGAGCATGGAATGAAGATTTCCAATCTGTGTACTGAGTAGGTTCACCATCGAAGACAGTTGGCTCAGGCACAGGGAGGCGACTCATACTGAAGGAATCTGTTATCGCGGTGACGATTGCGGCGGTGCTATCTGATCTTGGTGTTAACTCTTGAGAATTAGAAGACCGCTGGTCATGTGGGAGCTGATAGTTTTCATGAAGAGAAGACTGATTTGTCTTGTGAGGCTGCTGAGTGGGCTGCAAGGGTAGCCTTGAGCTAGTCGGAGGCTGAAGAGAGAAATCTTGCGCGGGCCCTGGGAAAGAGAATGGTCTTGTCTTGGTACGCATGCGCAATAAATCATCTTCGTCAACTGATTCAACACCGTGTTGTGCTTCTTCAAATTGTTCGACTTCTTGGTAAGCCGTCAGTTTTGCGCTTGCTATTTGTATTTGCTTCTTCAATTCCATCTGTTCCAACTCTACTTTTCTCCGAACAAGTTCTGCCTCCATTCTTGCAGTTTCTTCTTTATGCTTCGCCTCAGCTTGCAGAGCGTCGAATTCAACCTGTTTCGCAGCTAATTCTGCAGCAGCATCGGCCTTCTTTAAGCAGAGAATGGAGGATGCCCTTGAAAGTCTGCTAGCTCCTGACCTTAAGGATACCTTACTGCGGACTGACCTTTTATCTTCATCCTTGAGTGCCGATGTCCTTTCCAAAGACTGCAGTTCCAGTTTGTGCCGAAGACTTCGAGTTTGAGTATCACAGATGTCAACCTTGCGGCGTATCTCATGTTTTGGTAGTTGAATTTGCCGTAGCTTCTCGTAAGCTTTGTGAACGTTTTCACAGAGATCACCTAAGTTGGATATTTTCTCATCCTTCTCCGTCTGCGATGTTGGCAGCTGCGACGCCAGGTATGATTCAATCCTTGCGGCCTTTGATTCCCATGCTTCGAAAGCATCGTTAAATTTCCTTGCGAGGTGATCTTCTATCATGTCTTTTTCCTTTTCGCGTTGTTTTTGAAAGGCTTGACCTTTCTCAGTGAGTGTTTGAGCTCCAACGCTTCGCCGTAATTGTTCAGATTGATTTTCAATCGAATCTTCGATTAAATTGTCATGTTCATTCGCTTGCAGATCATCAACTCCCGGGTACACTTCAGTTTCTTCGTGGATGAGATCTCCAGTTGGCGAGAGCTGCTTTTCGGGATTTTCCAGGTCGGACATTTTGCAAGCGAGCCTTAGTATAATTGTCCTTAATTCTTAAGTAATGGCACTTTAAAAGCTAATATTATCTTTGCTCTCGGAAGAGCGATAGCACTATGTAATACTTAGGCTTAAACTAGAGTAAACTAAATTAACTCTACTAATTACTGACTATGCTATAAAGTAACTTGCTATCGTAATGGTAGCTAAACAAAGTCTTCTTAACTACAACAGTGTCTCTAATATTCAACGCTTCAACGTAACTAAACACTTTCTAAACTACTTAAACTTGTATTTACTGTGTTATCTATTTGGCGAAACGTCAAATGTTCTTTCACTGCTGTGATCCTTGGTTTGTTTATCTGCCACGCTTCACTGCGCTTGTCGCTTCACTTTGTCAAGTCGGCGGCTACACTTCCTTTAATTTTTTTAATGCAATCCGTCGGCTTGTGATGAAACAAGTTCTTACTATAGCTCCAGTGAATTCAAAACGAGTTCTTTTACTGCTGTTTACCTTGAGGATCTTTAATACTTGCTATGCAAACACCGTAAACACCGTAAACACCGTAAACACCGTAAGAACTTGGTTCTGCCCTGAGCAATCACTGAAACTAGTAACTTGAAACTTGTTGTTTTAGCAACTAAACTTGTAATCCTTGCTTGCAACTTTTCGCTTGCAACTTTTTTCTTGTAACTTGCTTGTAACCTTTTTGTAACTTTTCTTGCGATTTGCTTGCGACAACGCAAAATTTTGTATTTTAAGTACTGTCGTGTACACTATCGTGTGCTTAAAATGTACGCGCGATAAATTGCGACAATGGAAAGATCTCGAAAGATCTAGAAACGTAATATGGAACTTTCTCTTAAATGACAAATCATAACTGGAAAGGGTAGCGTTCCTTTGATAAATAAAACGCAAATAAACTAAAGATAATTAATTTAGTAATTATGTTTCTGCTGTAGCTACAAAGGCGGCCACGGATGCGAGAAGCTTGCAAAATGATAACAAGAAAGCTGAAAAGGCAGCAGCGGAGGAGCACCGCAACCGAGCGGTTGAGCGTTTGGGTGAAACCAAGAAAAGGAATGCTGAGAAACAAGACGAACAAGCCCAGACGGCGAAGAAAGTAAGAAGATCGACATCGGAAGTGGTGCAATTTATGAAAGAAAAGTCAGAAAGAGAGAGTGCTCTGAGAAAGGAGGATTTGGAGTTGAGACGAAAGGAGCTGAGTCAAAAGGAGGATATGATGAAAATGTTAGTACAGCAACAGCAGCAGCAGACTCAGCTCATGCTTGGTTTGCTTGCAAAGGGCCAAAATAAGAACAGTTAAGTATCCGCTATTTTATCCATGCAAGTGTTATCCAATGTTGTTGTTACTAAAAGTTTTACCGTGAAAAGGTGCTGAGGTACCATGCATATTTTCCGGACATGCAATAATGCACTGTTTGCATTTGAAGGTACATTTTGAGACTGTAAAGTTCTAATTGATTACATTGATTAAATCCAAGGTTAATGTTTCAAAGTTTTAAGTGTATTCTATGTGAATTTCTGTCCATCTTGTCTGACTGGCTACAAACTGCAGTGTTGCAGTGTATTTGAAGCTACAACATTATATAGTGATTAAATTCAAGGTTTGTGTTTCAAAGTTTCAAGTTTATTTTATGGTGATACGCCCATCTTGTCTGACTGGCTACGAAATGAAGTCTCCTGTGGGAATCTTATGTGGTTGGAATTGAGGGGTTGTCTGTCAAAGGTGGGAGGGTCAGGAAATATGAAACAATGTACCAGAAAGGGGTGGGGCAACATTTTTGTTTAAGCAACTCCTCTCCCACTCCCCCTTCCCTTTCTCTGGCAAATAATTAACTCCTAATTTTGTGGTATGATTGGAACTTCTTGGCTGGAATTCAAGTTTAAACAAAATAATCATATAGAGCAGTTTTGCCATTTATTAATACAACCCTATATCAAATTAACCTGCCTTCTCTTGATACACCTTGACAGAAAAAAGTAGTCAAGGAAACAATGCATTCCTATTCACAAACAACTTTCATTATAACACTGACATTTCATTCCTCTTTGGTTATATTATTTGAATTACTTTCAAGCAAAGTAATCTTGTAGTGTTGGCGGATCTAAGTTAAAGTATTGCGATGTCTGATTTGGATATAGGCATGTAAGAGCATTCCTGAGAATTGCACAAACGACATACATCTTTCCTACACTACTCAAACTAATTTTCAGATTCTTTTTAAAGTCCATAAACTTAAAATAATTGACAATGTCATTAAAAAGCCATTCTACGGACTCTCGTACTGTACTCATAGACTTGTTGAAAGCAATCATTGGGGCAGTCAGGGCTCTATTTCGGAATGGCTTCTGTAAGTAAATTCTATGAGGGTATGCCGGATCGCCGTACAAGCAAAATGGATCGCCAGCTGGTGAATTTGCAAATCGTTGCAGTTCTTGAAGAAGTCCTGAATCAGCTAGCATGCTAGCATCGTGTTTACGACCCTCTGAAACAGGAAAAGAAAGTAAAAAAATATGTAAGGAACTGAAAATGCTTCTTGTACAGGTTTGTCACATAAGACTTTTACTTTTTACCTCTCACACTCTTCCAATTTTTCTTGTTAAGAACATAGTGAAATTGAAATCGCCCACTCTCTCTTTGTACAAACACTCCTCGCAAAACTTACCCACTGGACCATAGAGGTTACCGATTAAACCATTGGGTAGAGCCACACACTGGAATTTTAGAGCGTGAACCCTCTTATGGCCATTGTAGATGACTCTTTGGTGCTCTCCTGGTTTGCATACGGGTCGAACGGTCCCATCAACGAACCCAAAACAATTATGTAAAGCAGCTCCTTTGTCGGCAATAGCGTTACAATAAATCTGTAATGCAGCTGGATTAAGCACATTGTGGTTCCACTGTGTTATGCGATGTCTGTGAGTGTTATATATAAAATCCAAGACGTCATTACTGACCATACTGAGAACTGGTACTGGCAGTCCGAATCGAGGAATCATGTCACTGTATCTGCATGGATAACTTAGTCTTCTAAGAAGAATGCAGAGACCTTCCATTCCGTCAACAACACTTCTTTGATAGCATCTGAAGCTATCAGGTATTTGAAGAACCTCTGAGAGAATTTGCAAGTCGTGCTTTCTAAATCTAAACTCTGCCAAGCACTCGGCATCGTTCATCTCATCGAGGGAAAACCTGTCGTATTCTTCGTACGAGAAATTAGGATTTTTCGGCATAAATTGCTCATGTAGTAGCAAAAACTCATCTTCATCTAGAATACCGTCGTCATAACTCAAAAGAAGTAAGTCTTGGACCTCGTGAAAAGAAGACATGATAAAATTATTGCACTGTTTCTCGATTTCACGAAAAAATGAGCACTGTTTCGTTACATGTCCTCGTCCACGTCCAAGCGCGCGCTTAACATTTTAGTTTTCCCGCCGTGAACGACGTCCTCGGCCCAGTCCTTCAGCAATTCTACTCGTCGTCGTCGTCCAACTCGTCGTCGTTGCTTAAGGTCTCTAATAGCTTTCGACGTCATCGGCGTGGATGGCGAGCGCCATTTCCAGCATTGCTGAGACTCGAAAAGCGTTTATGAAGGCATGATATAAAATCTGGAGTTTACCTTACTTCTCAACCAGAAAACCAAAACTAATAATAATGCATGATTAAAAGGGACAGCAGAAACAACGATAGTAATTTGTCGTTTTTCTACATACCTCGTAAATCGAACAATGTAGCCTGAAAGAGTCTTCTTGGATGAGCTTTTACAAAGCCCTCGCATATCTCGTGTAATCGAATTTCTCAGAGTAATGCATAGCAATAACAGCGAGATCTGAGAAGCGCTCTTCAGACATCGTTGATCTGGAGCAGGTCTTGATCTGTTTCATGAGCGAAAAGGACCGCTCAGATTCAGCACTACTGATTGGTAGGGTGCATGCAATGAGGTGATGACGATTGATGTTTGGAAAAGCATCCTCGTCACACGCACCAAGTGCTAGTAGAAGATTGTTTGGAAGTTCCTTCTCTGCTGACTGCCACATAGTTTGCCATCTTCGCAGCTCATTCCCAAGGGATTTGGGAAATGGAAGGTCTTTCTCCCAGTACAACATGCCTTCTCTGTTTCATCAGATAGCTCCAGGGTGTTATTGACTATGATTGATGGTAATAGATGAAGCAGGTGGGAGGCGTGGCGATCCTCGTCAGAAAATGGGTCTTGCATTTGAATAATCAGGGAATCAAGAAGAGGTATAGCGACAGATTTTTTGAAATGATCGATTAGATCTCATATCCTGACACGATCTTTTCACATGTTAACGTCCTACTGTCGCGAAATGTACATTATCTTTTCCTAACATGACAATCAGTTAATTGGTGGAAGTGAAACAACTACGTATAAAACAATTTTATTCTATTATTTTTATGAAGAATCAAACAAATAAAAAAAGATGCTGCTCAAGGGGGGGGGGGGGTCTCGTCCCGCGACTCGTCAACAAAGATGGCGGCAAGATCTCCGTCGTCCTAGTGTGAGGAAAAGGTAGGTTTATAATCCATTTTGTTGGGAAACTTTTCCTCTTTTCAAGCATTAGTGCATGGTAACTATTATGGCTATAGTTTGCCGTTACAATGAAACACTTGTATTGGAAAAATCAGATTTATGGAGCGCTGTATGAGAAGGCTTTCGGAAATACCAAAAAATATCAACAATTACATGGCTCTCGCTATACTTCTTTCTCGAATTTTTCCAAATAACCACGAGTTTATATCAATTTGCGATTGATATAAAGCCTAAACCTTTTGTTCGTTAATCCAATCAAAATTCGATTTTTGAATCCAGGCTTATTTTGAATTTTTCATTATTTATTCGAAGAGCGGATTATTGAAACGAGTAATGAAATCAAATTTGCATTTATGAATTCATTAATTCATTCTTAGCAGGAACGCTTGACCGGTTTTGACTGTAATGTGTGTTATTACTCCGATAAGACAAAACTATGGTTTTGAAAACCAAGCACATGCCGAGCGCGGCAGCCATTTTTGTAGAATTTGTATGTAGCCTGACGACCCGGTTCGTAATAATGTATGTGTGCATAAATTTGCATGCACAAATGTGACACGAAAAAAAAAAAAATGACGGAGAAAAACGAAGCCGGAACCTTACCTCATGCGCGCTATGCGCATGAGTAACAAGAGGCTACACTGGTAGCCTGTACTCATGCGCTTGCAAAAGAGAATTTTACGGTTTATTTTAAATGGGTCACGCACCCCTTCCCCCTCAACGAATTTTGCGTGACACACTAAAAAACACGTCAAGACACGTTTTCTGTACTCGCAGTGAATATTTAATTTATTGATTCCCGATCAAATCCACACTCATCTTTTATTTCCCAAACCATGACTTCTTTCCGTTGCATTTGAGAAGACTACTTTTAAAAGCAATGAAATCAGTAAACGACCGGGCTATTTTTTTTATTTTAGAGAGGCGACGCGTGTGAAGTTAGAACTATGAATTTAGGTCTTGTTTTGTTTACATATGATATAACCTGACGACCCGGTTAGCAATAATATATGCGTGCATAAATTTGCATGCACAAATGTGACACCAAAAAAAAAATGACGAAGAAAAACGAAGCCGGAACCTTACCTCATGCGCGCTATGCGCATGAGTAATAATCGCTTTACCTAAACCCAGTTTTATCTAATAGTGTGTGCGGATGACGTCACAAACTTACCGGCGGCCATGTTGGAGGACGTAATCAAAATGGTGACTGAAACAACATATTAAACTTGAGCCTCCGATGCTGTCAAATATGCTAAAATCTCGAAGGCCTCATTCAGAAACATCCTGTGAGTATTGTATCTTTGTTTGGAAATGCCAAGCGCTTCGAAAAATTATTTTAGTTTTGTAGTTGACAAATTCTCCGAGCTTGTGCATACTATAAAATCGCTATGTTCTCGACACTCAGATTTTCTAAGTGTCGAGAACACAGCGATTTTATAGTATGCACAGGCTCGGAGAATTCGTCAACTACAAAACCAAAATAACTTTTCGAAGCGCTTGGCGTTTCTAAACAAAGATAGAATGCTCTTAGAAGGTTCAAATGAAGCTTTTCGTGAAAATTCTGTGAGAATTTCTGAGGCATTTTTGAAGACTCCTTTGAAGACCGTGCCCGGCTGCCGGGCTCACGCTACTAATCGCTGAAGCTTTTCCACTAGTTCAATCCAAATTCTCTGAAAATCAACCGTACCGTTTGCTTTCCAACCGAAAATACCGGTTTTCTTGGCTAAATAGTAAGCACCCAGGGAACAAGTTTGGGGATTTAAATTAGCACAAATGACAAAAAAGCACTGTACATTAGCTACCTTTTCGATTTTAATTCACAACATTAAAGGAAACGCGAGTTATGATTTCAAAAGCGCTCGCACTGCCTGCTCTCTAGAAGGTAAACACAGGGAAAACCCATCAAAGTGGTCCTCCAACATGGCGGACGGTAATTCAAGGGTCACGTGAGCGCACACACTCTATAATGCCGGATTGCCTACTTTCATCCCAATCCAGGCATAAACAAGAGAGAAATGGCATCGACCATTACAAAAGGCCTGGTTACCAATGAATGCTAATGATGGCATCGACCGTTAAAAATGGCATCGCTTGTTTACGAAAAGGAAATCGGCGTCGGCGTTGCCAAATTAATGTGGGATTTTGAAGCCGGATGCTAACTGATAGCATTTACAGTTCGGTTTTTAAAAAAGTCGTTCACTTGTGATATTTGTTTATTTAATACATATAGATAGGCCAAGCCTAACAGCGTCGCTCTTTGAACAAGCTTAACTAAGGTTGGAAGCACAAGAATTAAGATTGACGAACGGGCTATTTTCAATTTAGCAATTCTCAAAAACAGTATTACCCGACCGTCTGCACAGTACCTTTAGACCGTACAAAAGTTCACAAAAACAACTTTTCTCTGTCTAGAATAACTAGTACGACTACTTTCCGAATAAAATACAGTTTTTGTTTGTCAAAAATTGCCCGAGAAACTGATTTGGAAATCAAAATTGCAAAAATACACAAACATATTTGCATAAGGCGACGCGAGTGAAGAGAGAAAATCTAAGTCTTGTTTTGTTTACATAAAATCGCTTTTTAATACATACATACATACTTTATTACCTTTCCCCAAGGGGGCTTTTCAAAGATAATTAAAACTAACTAGCAAGAATAATCGCAAATATAACTAATTCAATCTAATAATCTAATAATCTATGTAATGAATGAAAAAAGACATAAAAACGGACAACACAATCTTCTTTCGAAAAATTTTATTCAAATCTCCATTAATTTATGTTTAAAAGCAAAACAAGTACCATTTATAGCGTATCAAGACAGAGCTGTCCTCGTTGAAATTCAAGATAACAACACGACTTAATTTGAACGTTTCATGGCATGTCTCCAAAACTTAAGGAGGCTAACAATAGTTTTTAGCTTTTCTAGCACTTTTACATTTGAGGGATTCAATAAAACAAAATAATAATATTTCTTACAATTTCTTGGTAACAGTTAATAGCTCGATCATCAGTGAACCAAAAAATAATCACGTGGCGGCATCAGCTGTTACCATAGCAACAGCACAAGGTTGTAAATAAGAGCCATCATGGAGCTTCTAACGCTAATAGCACAAAAATTAACTCGGTGACCCCTATTTTTCTTAATTTTATCCCATTTTACATGAAAATGGGAGCAATTATAGAGAGTTTAAAAAAATTCTCTGGAGCGGATTTTTTGTAATTTGCTGAAAACCATAATTTTTGAGTGGCTGTAAATCCGGTCCAGAGAATTTTTTTAAATTTTACCAGTAGTTTTATCTTAGTCCACACTACCCAATTTTAAAATAAAAAAGTGGGGTCACCGGACTGTTTTTTTAAATAATTTACTTCGCGTCTCAAGAAAATCCACGCGCGTCTCGCGCGTTTCCAAAATCT
>JAJLRJ010000010.1:38620297-38702797 GCA_024195265.1 Dendrophyllia cribrosa
AAATGCAGGGAAATAACGACTTTACTGCTCCGCCTAACACTGCGAAAGATCCAACTTTTTTTAAACTTTAAAAAGTGTTTACCGAGCTGACGGCTGTGTAGCCGCGCGTGTGGCTTCATACGCGCATGTTTTGCGACGTCATACGCGCCCGCGAATTAGCCCTGCCCAACGGATACACATGTACACACGCGCGCCCGCGAAACATTCCGCTAGCCATGACCATGAAAAAATGATGGGCATAGGTTCTATGAGTATGGGACTGCGCATAAAGTCGTTATTAGCGAGTGCTCCGCTATCATGCATCAGAGACACAATTTGATCTGTTTGATGAGTATTCAAAATAACAGTGGCTAGTCCCTAACATGCGCGAGGGTTGAATAGCGAAACGAGCAACTTGGCGGAGCAAGTTCACAAAGGCGCATGTTACGCAGGCTACGTAAAAGCATACTCGACGCAAGCATAAGCATAATCACAAGAATGACTAACTAAAGAATCAAATGTTCTTTTTCCTGTGTTGCGCCAATGCTTTCGTGTGTGTATACGTTTGTATTCATGCATGAGTACATTGCAAAACTAAATTTATAACTTTTCTTTGTCAATATTGAACTTGTGTGCTTAGTATTCCATATATAGCATAAACCTTTTGTTCATTAATCCAATCAAAATTCGATTTTTGAATCGAGGCTTATTTTGAATTTTGCATTATTTATTCGAAGAGCGGATTATTGAAACGAGTAATGAAATCAAATTTGCAATAATGAATTCATTAATTCATTCTTGGCGGGAACGCTTGACCGGTTTTGACTGTAAAATATTCAAAATGGAAAGAGAAGGCTTTAAAGAATACTCAGAAGCCGCTGTAGTTAAGAAAAAGGATAACTTAAGCGACGAAATCTTGCTTCGGGGAACTTCATACATTTTATTCAATGCGGGGCTATTTCTTTCGAAGAAGCGGAGTTTTAAAGAATTATCAAGCAGCCGAGTGAAGCCGAGGTACTTTACCGTAAAATAAGTTGGACTTTTCGATGGAAATTTATGTTGATATCAATTTGTGATTGACTTTGTTGTGTGTTTGTGTTCTCATTAGTTGGAGAAATGTTTACAAAACGCACTCAAATTCAGTCGTAATAATATCCGATATATGTAAACAAAACAATTAAAGGCCTAATTTTATAGTTCTAACTACACACGCGTCGCTTCGCTAAAATTAAAAAATAGCCCGGTCGTTTACTGATTTCATTACTTTTAAAAGCAGTCTTTTCAAATGTAACGGAAAGAAGTCATGGTTTGGGAAATAAAAGATGAGTGTGGATTTCATCGGGATCAACAAATTAAATATTCAAAGCGAGTACAGTTGTGCAATCTTATATTACAGACGGTCGCGTAGGGGCGTAATACTGTTTTTGAGAATTGCTAAAATTGAAAAATAGCCCAGTCGTTTACTGATTTCATTGCTTTTAAAAGTAGCCTTTTCAAATGTAACAGAAGTCACTGTTTTGGAAATATTAGACGAGTGTGGATTTGATCAGGAATCAATAAATTAAATATTCACGGCGAGTACTGAAAACGAGTCTTGACGCGTTCTTAAGTGTGTCACGCAAAATTCGTTGAGGGGGAAGGGGTACGTGACCCATTTAAAATAAACCGTACATCTTTTTTATGCAAGCGCATGAGTACAGGCTACCAGTGTAGCCTCTTGTTAGATCTAAGCTAGATTCGCGGTTAGGTTAGATTTAGGGTTAGGGTGACCCGTTATTGATATATATTAAGAAAAGCACCTTTTATAATTAAAATTTTCTTGGGTTTGCCGGATCAACCCAGTGGTCTAGTGGTAAAGGAGAGATGCTAGCATGTAGAGGTTCCGGGTTCGATTCAAGGTAATTAATTGCATTTCTCTTTTTCTGATAGAAAAAAAAATTCGAAAATTGGTGAAAATTTTTCTTAGTGTCGCAAAAATGGCATCGCCTGTTTACGAAAGGTATTCATTGTAGAAATGCTTACTTCATTGTTTTAACCGAATAACTTAATCCGCAAATCCCCAATTTTAACCACGAGGGCAAATAAAGCCATGACTTTCGACTTTCGAACCATATGACTTTCGGCAGGAAAACGCAAGTTAACATATATAGTGAAAGATGGTATATTGTAAAATATAGACTGGACTGGATTTGAAAAACATGGACTGGATTTGTAAAACATGGATTTGTAAAACATGGATTTGTAAAACATGGACTTGTAAAACATGGATTTGTAAAACATGGACTTGTAAAACATGGATTTGTAAAACATGGATTTGTAAAACATGGATTTTGTAAAATGAAAACAAAAAAGATTCTTTCGACTTTTTTAATTTCATTTTTTTCTGTCCTCCGGATGTTGTCACAGATTATATGTTAAAAAGTGTTGACGGGCCTGCATGACTTCTGCAGCACGCAAATAAATTTTAAAGCCGTCATAGCTTAGCCTTTACATTATTTCTTAAGCAAGACTTGAGTTTCGGTTCTAAGGTGAACCTCATCAGGCTCAATTATCCTCCGAAGAGTCAAGATTTAAGTCAGTTTTCAACATGTACATACGAGGCTTTTGTGACCTTTTGTGTAAATACCGACCTAAAAGCTGAAAAGGCTCAGGCAACCTTTTATGCGACCGGTTATAAGAAACAAAATATGAAAGCTGTGAAAAGTAAATGTTGTAAAATTAACAGGGCTCGAGACAAACGGTAGCCAAGTAGACATAGTCTAGTAAAAATTCAGTTTTGGCTAGTAGATTTTGGCTTCACTAGCCATTTTGGTTAGTGAAAATGGTAATGAACCGGACGGAAACGAAACTGGAAATTATTTCCGATTAATCGCAAAGGCAAACTTGAGAGATCAGAAACTAAAACATAGGCTGTAAAGGGACATCATATTATTTAATGCCATATAGCAATAATTTGAAATAACTAAAAAGCAATAAATGGTTTTGTTTGTAGGACGATTTCACTTTTCTGTTACGAAAGCGACGAAAGAAAGAATGAAACTGCATTGCGCTATAATTTGTTATGCGTAAAATCATGCGGAGCTTCAAGGCATTACGTTTCATTTAGCATAAACAAAGAGGTCAAAGAGGTAAAGTACACGTTTTTCCCAAAAGAAAGTATCTTTCTTGTTCAAGAGTTTCAATGATTTTGAAATTGATTTGATTTCTATATTTAGAAATTCAAAATAAGTTATGGCATTAAATAATATGATGTCCGTTTACAGTCTATGTTTTAGTTTCTGTTCTTTCAAGTCCCGGGGGTTATACTCCCTTATATACGCTATATAGGTATGTGCCGCCCGATAGGGTAGGGTTTTTGAGGCGCTCAGTCCTTAAATAGGGTATCCTTTTTGGTATTTTTGGTATTGTGATCCTTAGATATTCCTTAGATAGGGTCACGAAATTGCAGTATCCACCCCAACGTGCAAAACAAAAAAGATATGGTCTGTTAAAACTGTACTATACGCCTGAATTGGGCCTTAAAAAGGGTATCAAATCTCGATTTTATACCCTTAAATAGGGTCAGGGTTTGAGAGCCTTGGCGGCACACACCTATCCTAAATTGTCGGGAGTACCCCCCCCCCCCCCCCCCGGGTTTCAAGTTTGCCTTTGCGATAAATCGGAAATAATTTCCAGTTTCGTTTCCGTTCGGTTCATTACCATTTTCACTAACCAAAATGGCTAGTGAAGCTAAAATCTACTAGCCAAAACTTAATTTTTACTAGACTATGTCTAGTTGGCTACCGTTCTCGAGCCCTGTTAATTTTACAACATTTACTTCTCACAGCTTTCATATTTTGCTCACATAAAAGGTTGCCTGAGCCTTTTCAGCTTTTAGGTCGGTATTTACACAAAAGCCTCGTATGAGGAAACCTGACTTAAATCTTGACTCTTAATTCGGAGGATAATTGAACCTGATGAGGTTCACCTTAGACATAACAAGCCAGAGCCCCGATTTTAGGACCAAGCCGACGTTTAACGTCGCGTTCTTCAAATATTTGTGGGGGATTATTAGCGCGCTAGGTGTGAATCCTGCATCC
Source organism: Dendrophyllia cribrosa (assembly GCA_024195265.1). Classification (NCBI taxonomy): domain Eukaryota; kingdom Metazoa; phylum Cnidaria; class Anthozoa; order Scleractinia; family Dendrophylliidae; genus Dendrophyllia; species Dendrophyllia cribrosa. The sequence continues at coordinate 38,624,356 of JAJLRJ010000010.1, forward strand.
ATGTGCGAAACTAAAACAAGTATTTTTCACTCAGTTAAAAGACTTTTCTAAAGCGAGGATGCAAATCAGTGGTCTTTTGAATCTTTGAACTGAACAGAAACAGTAATAAAGAAAATTTAGCTGTATTTCAAGAATTTCTTAATTAATTTCTTTTATTTGCGGCATTCCTTGCAACATCCTTTCTCTGGGGTTGCTCTTATAGCCAGAAAACAAGCTGCTTACGAAAATGAAAACGATCTATAAATAACAAAGTTGCAGTTTATGCTAAGTTATTTCTCGGCTAGTTGTGGAGTCGCCTAAATCCGAGGGCTGTTCGCTAGACCATAGCCACAATGAAAAAATACCTCTAGAATTCGGCTTTGTTTATCGACTTAAAATATACTTAAATCCCACACCGCAATTAAAAACTAATTTATCAAACCGCGTCTTTCAATGACACTAGTCATTGAAAGACGCGGTTTGGAAAGTTCAAAGTGCTTCGTAATGCTACCTGCCTTAAGCAAGAGAATGACGTGAGTTAAATTAGATTATTTGTGTATCTCGTTGAGTGAACGTCTCCAATTGGAAGCACCTATTAACTAAGGTGAATTTTATCGACATATTACCTAGTAGACAAAAAGCGACAGAATGATCCTACTCTGTCCATTTGAATGTATGTTTCGCTAACGGTAATTATAGAGAAAATTTAGCTGTATTTAAAGAATTTCTTAATTTCTTTTATTTGGCATTCCCTGCAACATTCTTCTCTGGGGTTGTTCTCATAGCCAGAAAACAAACTGCTTACGAAAATGAAAAAAAAACCACGATCTATAAATAACAAAGTTGCAGTTTATGATCAGTTATTTCTCGGCTAGTTGTGATTAAACGTGATCCGGATTCGGACGACTAAATTCGAGGGCTATTCGCTAGACCATAGACACAATGAAAATATTTTTTCTAGAATTCGGCTTTATTTATCGACTAAAAATAATACCTAGAACATGACTATAAATATAAACTTAAGTGGCTGATAAGTGGCTACTTTGTTATTTATAGTAAGATCATAACTGACCATTGTATTGTATTGTACTACTCTGTGCCAGTCTGACCATACTGCATATCCTTGGCTTCCGTTAAACACAGAGCGAGCCTATTAATAGTTTTTAAGGCTGTTTTTGCCAATCGGAAACGATAACTTTAGACAGATAGGGTGATAACTGGGTGCGAACAGGAATGTATGAAAACTAATTAAGATTTATTTAAACGTGTGAATTTCCAAGGCGAATGTGGACCCCTAATGCGTTCAACAAAATCAACCCTCTGGCTTGTGATGCCGAAACTCGAGTCTTGCTTAAGAAAGAATGTAAAAGCTAAGCTATGAAGGCTTTAAAATTTATTTGCGTACTGCAGAAGTCGTGCAGGCCCGTCAACACTTTTTAACATATAATCTGTGACAACATCCGGAGGCCGAGGACAGAAAAAAATGAAATTGAAAAAGTCGAAAGAATACTTTTTGTTTTCATTTTACAAAATCCATGTTTTACAAATCCATGTTTTACAAATCCATGTTTTACAAGTCCATGTTTTACAAGTCCATGTTTTACAAATCCATGTTTTACAAGTCCATGTTTTACAAGTCCATGTTTTACAAATCCATGTTTTACAAATCCATGTTTTACAAGTCCAGTCCATGTTTTACAAATCCAGTCCAGTCCATATTTTACAATATGCCGTGGATATTGTACTTGCAGATAGACTTTAGGGACGCGTTAACTAAAATTTCCAATTCGAAGCTGCACATTGTTTCAGTTTATCATGTTTCAGTTTGTATTTTAAGAAAACCTCTTCCTTATTTTTTACTCAAGTATTTTGTTATTCTTTACACGAAGACTGTCGAGTCATTTTGAAGTTCCATTAGCGTTATTGAAAAAACGCGCTATAATATTCCTTTGTCTCGGCTATAAATTTAAAATTGATCACCTCCAAGTTGATTTAAGTGCACTTGAAGTGAAATTTTACTACAGTTTTTTTTATAGTTTAATGTTGTTTATATCGCCTGTATTTCATTTTCAGTGGTTTTCCTCTTTTGCGCGAAGAGGATCCCGGCACTATTTTTAGCGGTTTGAAAACTCCCGCCGGGGCCTGAAATTTGCGACATTTTGAGTGCGGCCAAAAAGGTATTTGTAACGTTAACTAAACTCCATGGCGGAGAAGGGGACAAACCCAGGGCTAAAATACGCGTCGCTTTCAGCTATATTTAATCGAAATATTCCTTCCACGAGTAGCTACAAGTTGCCAAAACTCCACTGTAAAACGAGTGATGCGCTTAGTTGTAAACACACTAATGACGTCACTAGAACCCTGGGCCGAGTTGTTCGAAAGACGATTAGCGCTAATCCAGGGTTAATTACTATAACAACTCATATTTTCTGTTGACAGTTAATCCAGGATTAGCGCTAATAGGTGCTTGTCTTATATGCCCAACTTGCGTCGCTTGTTAAAATATGTTCCTGCCACTTCAAGTGACCAGAAGCTTCTCACGTGCGTTCTTGGTTTGTTTTGGTTAACGGCTGGCATTAGCGTTATTTATTTTCACATGCACAGCTGGTTAGCTCAAAACTGAAAAAAAAATGACGATTGTTCACTATATAGCACCAATCTTATATGAGCTTCACTGACTACCATTTAAGTACCGTATTGAACTTAGGTTTTGATTATTACCTTAACACCCTACTATATCTGCGAACTTATGAGTCGTAAATCATTGACCAGCTATTCCCTTCGGTCAGATCATAGGATTATGTTAGAAGTTCCACGTGGAAAAATGTTTTCCACTCTTTGGAGACAGGGCATTCATGTCAGCTGTGCCCAAATTATGGAACAGCCTACCCAGTAGACTTTCTCAAAGTCCGTTTTTCGTTTTTTCGTCGCTCGCTTCTCGCGACTTCGTCGCTCGCTTTTCGCGACTTCGTCGCGCTCTCGGGGGATTCGCAGTCGACTTGTGACAAGTCTACCTACCCAGCGAAATCACCCATCTTTGGATTATTGTCAGTTTTTTAACGACACAGTCCACCAAACAAACAGGGGGTGGTAAGCTTGTGGACAACCCCTTGACCATGCAGGTATTGTGGCAATGTATAAATAAGTCTAGTTACATAAACCGGCGGAAGGAACAAACTCAGGGGAACTTCTCAACTTAAATGACCATTAAGGTAAGAGTTTGTTTCCTTCCGTTACGGCCGGAAGGAAACAAAATCTCGTGAGATGATGAAAATGCATGAAATTAACCGACTTGTTGTAATTATTTAAACGCACTGTCTTCTTCGTTTTATTCAGTATTCCTTTGGATACAACAAGGTAAGCATGCTTGATTCAGTGGTAAACCTAATCTGCCTAATGGACCTAATGCAGACTGTTCCTAACATTTTATGGCCTTTTTCATAGTTTCTCAGGACGCTCTGACTCAATTCTTCAGTCGTAGGCTCAACATTCGATCAGGTATTTAATTTCTTTCATTCGATTAAATGCAGTTGTAAATGCATGTTTCAAAGTGTAACTGCAATTAAATTTGTAAAGTTCAATAACATTTAATGCACGTACGCCAGGTAAAACTTAAGTTCGGAGTTATCGTTTGTGGCAGTGGCTCTAAAAAGAACAAACTTGAGGCTACAGAATTACGCTAAAAGTGTACCTTGATTCCTCAGCGAAATGTTTGTCCTTGCAGTGGATTCCCTGAAAACAATTTTTGCGTATTCGCAAATACGCTCAGCTCTTGCTGCAGCTCACGCTGAAAATTTGTCAGGTGCGATTGAAATTCAAACTCATCCATGAGTTTCGGCATGAAGCCACTAAAGCACAACGAAAACCCAAAAACAGCTTGGAGTATTTGATGAGGAGATATTTTCAGTATCCTTTTTGAAGTTTGAGAGTTTCTTCGTTCACCGCTGTAGACCGAAATTCTGCCACAGCCACCCGATTTTCCAGTTTGACAAACACGTTTGTTTTGGCGATTTTATCGCAGTGTTTTCATTTTTCTTTTCCTCACTTGTCTTCGCCAGTAACCAAGAATTTTTTCAAACAAAACTACCTTGTGTCAGGTTTCCGTCGTCCTATCGAACACAGTGGAAGGATAAATTAATTCATTCAAGAGCCACGCAAGTTCACGCCGAATCGAGGACCGATCACACTATTTTTGAAAGCCGATAAAATTTGCTCTTTGCTTTCTTGCGACGTACGTCAGTCAAATGAAGCCGTCCATCTTTTGACTTGAAAGGTTTTCCTTTATCTCCGATTTAGAGACATAATAAATATCTTATTAGCCTCGTTTTTCTCGGTCCGTACCGTATGTTACGAAACCTCGTTTTTTTCCTCGAGGAAAAAAACTCGATCCGTAACTTACGGTACGGACCTCGAACTCGGCTAATAAGAGGTATTTAGCCCAATTCACGTTAAGCGAGACGTGACTCAGTAAATATCTGAAAAGTGTATGGACCTGTATGCTTTGCTTATTACGATGCTATGGACGGCCCAACTCTTGGCCACGAATGGCGAAGAATCATGCCATAATGTCAATATCCCTATTTGCAAAGACGCTCTCAAAAACGAACAGAACCGCGAAATTTACAAGACCTAAGCCCTGGACCTGAGCATTGAAAGCGTACAATAAGACTACTTGGCGAAAAGCAGCCTTAACCACTTTGAACAACTGATCCGACTCATAGATCTGCTCACACTTCACTCGTATTTTTGTTTGTGAAATTCACTTCCTTTTCCACTGTCCTAAATACTCAATTATTAGGGACGGATTTTACAGGAAAATAGGGTATCACCTACCAAATATAAAACAGTTATCTCCTTCAGAAGTTACCAATGAATTAATGAACTCTCGTAATTATTTTGTAAATATTCATTTGGTGAAATTCATTATTTCATGCTTAGATCTCCGCAATAATCAAATTATCAAATCAGACTGATTGTACTTTCCCTTTCTTTATTATATTATTGTAATTTCATTTTGTTATGTTGTAAAGCTTTGCAATACTGTAAGGATTTATAGTCATGCAAATAAAGCTACTTGTTGTTGTTGTTGTTGCCTTGCACATCTGCCGCTTTGCACCCGTCACGCCGAATTTTCATTTGTTTTGTCTTGTCGTTCTGTTTGCCTCGATGTTTCAGTATTTTAACTGCATCCACGTTTACAACCGCATCAGTCTACCCTGGCCACAACACCTAAATTGCAGCAACTTCCTAAAGTTTCCATCACTCTGCGTCAAGCCTTCTTCATCGCCAACACCAGCCTCATCAAATTCACCGTCATCAACATCACCCACGCCGACATCAGCCTCCTCCTCAACAGCCTCGCCAACCTCCCTTCAGACCTTACCCGGCTTTATATTCAACCACGCTATCACGCAAGACCACAAGCACTGTCACTCACCCTACAAATGCACATCATTTCATTTTATTTCTCGTGGATGTTGTGCCCAAATTTTTTTTTTTTTCGTTTTTGAACATTGTTTTCGCCTTGGTTAGTTGTTTGGTTGTGTTGCCTATATTTTACTGTTGGCTCAGGATCATAGGGAAGCAAGGAGAGAGGTTGAGAAGGGAACCGCCGACTGTGTATGCCGTACCGCTGAGACAACTGCTAGGGCCACTCCCCCCTATTCCTGACCAGTGACTTTGTTTAGAGTTTTAAGTTTTGTTCATTTATCTCCGAATGCCTTTTATTTTCTTCTCGATATTTGATAAATCCGCTGTAAATTTTGCTTTTCCAGTTCATTTTCTGCGTTACTCCGCAGAACAATAAAATCACTGAAATTCTAACTCATTTAATCTTTTGATTACCTACGTTTGCCGACTAGTGTGTTGTTCCCTATCTTATATTTTAATTTACTCGGCAAATCAACAAGCAAATTAGACTGCGAGTAGTCTCTTATTTTTCTTTCAGTTAGACGCCCTAGTTCCTCGCTCGCTCGACTAACTAAAAGAAAATTAGAGACTGCTCGCGGCTTAGCTCTTTTGGCAATCACCAAATAATTACTATACTAGGAGCAATCAGGGATCAATGAAGTGCGTTCGAAATTGCTATTATGGAAACTTAAATTGCCATTAAAAAAGTGTCATTCAGGTCGGTGTGTGTGGGAGGGGGAGGGGGGTTGGAGGAGGGGGATTTCGGGTACATCTTAAATCAGGATTTAATAATTGCAGTATTGTGTGGTGCCAAAAGTACAAGTCGATTTCTAATTTAAGAGGTGTATGATTGGACCAATTTCAATTTTACTGACGTTTTAATGAAGTAACAATGTGAATCTCTGTGCTTGAGATGTCTACATTGTTTGTTTTTATTGGTTTCTGATAACTTTCTCTTTATGTATCTCAGTCTGCTTTTACTTTAACCATTTCTCTCAGTCACTGTTGAAACATTGAAACATAGTGCAACTCATCGATATAGACCTTTTTCATAATGGCGGCCAATTAATTTATTGTTATATGCATGTTAATTAGCCCTATTGGCCTCATTTTAGAGAAAAAATTCTTTTGAATTTTGCACACGCTAACAAGGCCACTAGGGCTAATTAACATAGCTATAAAAAAAAATTCTCGCCCGCCCTTATGAAAAAGGTCTATATCCAATAAAAATTGTCTTCCATCCTTCCTGATCAGCAACAGGAGTTAGGAATGTACCTTCAGGTGAATCTATATTAGATTCTGTGATATGAATGACACAGTTATATGCATTAGCTACAGCTTGCATAATGATATTATCACACCATGTGCCTTGTTTTGACATTTGTCGAATATAGTTATTCCAGTGATCATCAGAAATACTTTCAATATATAATTCTGGGTAATCCTGTTAATGGCCAATTCCAGCCATACGAATTAAATTTCAAGGTGCAAGTCAGCAGTCCAATGCAGTTGGTGTGAAACTGACCACCGAGCACAATCACTCGGTTCATTTGGTTTGTATTTGTGACCGCTATGGGTCAGAGTACAATGACTCGGTTGAGTTCCGTTTTGTTCAGAAAAGTCCACATCAATTCAAAGCAGCAGGACGACAGCAAAGGTGTTCGGTTTGTCGTTGCTCGGATGCTGACATCGGGCTTTCCTTATACTCTTGAAGTAGTAAACACTTCCCTGATAAGGCTTTGACAATTAGCAACGATGAACTTTTTAAGAAACATCGCATTAAAGTTTGAAAAAATGAATTGAACTTACCATTCCACGCAAAGAACAGTCCGTTCGGTAAATCATAGAGAGCCCGCGACAATTTTGGAAAGGGTTTGAGCTGAAAATAGTTGCGCGCGCAGAGTCTTCTTATTATTCAAAATGGCGCAGATTTTGCACATCGCCCACTCATCGCCCGTACCTACCAACCTCGTTCCCAGGGGCTTCTCGGTTTTCAAAATGGCGGTTTGTGAGGAGAAACCCCTGGGACATAGCGATCTAAAACGACCGCTGATTGGTTAATTAATCGTGATTCTTACATCTATTCTGATTGGTTTACGTTTTTCTAAGAAAAGATGGCGGATCACGGTAGGTTCTTCGAGAAACCAAAACAATGCTATAACGAAGGTCTCCGAGACGTGAAAGTTGAACAGTTTTCCTGAGTAACTGTTAACAAAACTGCAGCTGTTCCTGACGATGCGGCTATGATCCAACAAGCGTAAGATTTAGAGATAATTCGCCGATTTTCAGGCTTTTAGCTTTGCGTAACTTTACGGGTGGCGAATGGTAAGTTCGAGATATTTTTTTCTGCGAGCCCTACACTTTTAAACTTTCAAAATGCGAGGCGGAGAGAAAGGCTATATGGAAAGGCTTTTCCAAATAAATCGAGACACCGGGACGTGGAGAACCGCTCAAATAAACGAGACTGTGAGACCCATAAGCTTAATTTTTGGAAAGACCATTCGCCACTCACCCCCCGGTACGTGATAATTTATAGAATTTTGGAATGACTGGAATGGGAATGCTGGACGTAATGTAATTTAATAGAGTCTAGAATACTGGCTGAACCTCGGTGTAAAAACATGTCCTGTTTTCTACCTATTGTTTTATACAGTTTGTTTTCTTTGTTTTTCAGTTCATTTATGGTGTCATAAATAAAGCCGAGCCGACCGCCAATTGTTTGCTATTCAGTTACTTATTCACTTGTGACAGCTTGACTGAAGTTAAGCTTAATTTAGTTTTAAAACATGTCAATCAAAAACAAAACAGGTATGCATTCCTCAAAATGGCAAGATTTTTTAATAGTATAACCCCCAACATTAATTTTGCACACGCATGTATGTACTATTGTTTTTTTTTTTAAATTTAGGCAATCTTTTGTTCTGGCTTTTGTTTCTGTCTTCAGAACTTATTCATAGTTAATTTTTGGGATTATATGGAAATCTTACCCTCAAAATTCCCAACCACATTTCAGACCCAAGAACTGTTTTTAAGATTTTGCTTCTATGAAATGGCAATGTAGTTTATAGCTGGCAAATCATCCCAGGCACTCTGGATACCAGAAGTTCTCTTACAGCAGGCCTTTTGCCCTGAGGCTCTTTCTTGTGGCAAAAATGTAAGAGTCAAAAGAGGCATGTACCGGTAATATCATATAGTTTATGAGAGATGAGAGGCACCCATGCAGGGTACATCCCAACTTGTTTGGACCAATGATCTTAGGGTGTTTTTTTTTTGCTTAGCTTTCAAAGTCATTAAAAATTCAATTTTTCTTGGCAAACATTCTGCACAAAACAGCTTTTCGGGCTCTAAAGTTTTCTGCACCTTTGAGAAACACATCAGCAGAATGCTAGTTAACATGTTTTTGCCTCTAGTCAGCATATGTTTTAAGAGCCGGTCTGTTTGCTTGAAAACAGTGGAGTAGAATGTTTGAATGAGTAAATGATATGATTAATATGGCTTTGAACTGTCAGGATTTCAGAATGGTAATCATTGCAAGTCATTGGGTTGATACAATAAAAAAAACATTCTAGGATATAATCAGCTGTGAAACATTCTTTCGTGCCACAATGAGAAGTCTTTGAGCTGAGGCTGGGGAGAGGAAAAAGTGACGTGTACAAGAAATGTTCCCTGTGTACCCCCTTTTCATTTTATATTTTCTACATTTCAGTTTTTTACTGAAAAAGGCCTCTACGAAGGAGGGAGATGTTGATGAATTTTGACAATCATGGCTCAGGTCTAGTGGATTTTTTTGTCTGATGAGGAAATTCTGTCACTTGTCCAACAGAGAAGGAATAGCTCCTGATTTCTTTTTTTATTTGGGAGCCATCCTTGTTTAAGTATGACACATTAAGCTTCTTTGTGATGTTTTATTAACATTTTAGTTTTTAACACCAGGCCAGGCCTTTCTCTTGCAGTCCAGTCTGGCTTTGTTTAATGTGTCAGGAGCATAAGATTCCCACTGACATGGCCTTAGGGGTTGTAAGGGCTTACAAGCATTCCCGGGCAAGCATCCCTGCCACATCAGACAGGGAAGCTTTGATTTAAAACAATCAGGTAATCAAGTGACCAACCTTTCTACCTGTAAACAATGGCTAGATTTAGGAAGCCCAGCCCAGCTTCTAAAGTTGACCAAAGCTATATATTATTTTAACTTTAGAAGGGTTTCCTCATCAATTAATACTCAGGGTTACAATTTGCCAGAGGGGATTTTCTATGCCAGTCACAGTTAGTTGACATGAACCAATTGAACATGTATACTTCATGTGCAATATCCAGGTAGGGATTGACAGGAAGTGTGTATAAAGTCGGCAGATTTGGAATTGAAGATTTTGGGAGTTAAATGATAATTTTAAAATTGGGGGACGAGTAGCGTTGGCTCATGACTTGTTTATTTGCTACTTTCAGAATACTATCACATTCCCTGGTCACCATTTAGGGCGGATGTAGCTTCATTTGGAAATGGAGTAAATGACTTTAATCTTCAATTTTGCTGTTTTATTTGATTTATTTGGTAACAAAATACACTAATCACACTGCTGTCATTTCCAACATAAATTGTACATGTTTTCCTCAGAAACAATAAACTGTGACAAACACCTCTAACAAATATGGTAAAATACTTTGACTTGTCTTCACTTTTGTTTTCGTTTTTTTTTAGAAAATGTTAACTTGGTGGGAGATATATTCCCGGAAATGAGTAAATAAAAAGCACTTGATTTAACATATTTTGCAGTTGTCAGTGTTTTGACTGGATCAGCAAACCATCTGATCTCTGAATAAAAGATCAAGTAAAAGTGTTTTATTGAGGGAAGACGGTAAATTACTTTAAAATGCCAACAAAACGGTGATACCCGCGCAAGAGCAACGGTAAAAGCATCGACGGTTAAATCGAAAAAAATATTACCACAAAAACTTCGTGCTATTTTGTTGCTTGCGGGCGTGATCGTGGGAAAAGAAGCCGAAAATACTATAATATAAGAAACCAAAAGTCTTAGCTGAGACGGTAAATTTACTCCTTTCCTTTGAAAAATCGTGCTTCTTTGAAAAAAAAAACATGTTTCGTAAGCTGCGGCGTTTCGAATTTTTACCTTCATTGCCTGTGTATCATTTTTCTTGAAACAGCAAGGTAAAGAAAAACTTTACAGGTCGATAAATGGTTCCACTTCGCTCCACAGACATCCCTCCTTCGCCGCCATTTTGTTTGTTTTCTTCTTGGTTTGCAATCTCGTACCCAGATCTTCTCACTCTTTTCCTTGTCCGCCATTTTGAATACATCACCAGAAATAGTGGAGATTTTGATCACGTGATCTGCTGTGTGCCAGGGTCTTCTCCCGAAGCGCCGCCATATTGAAAACCGAGAAGGCCCTGGAAACGAGGTTGCCGTACCTACCTAAAAAATCTCGATTCTTCACGCGGCGAAATCACGTGATTGGTGACCACAGGAACCCCAAGATTAGGAGGCAGAACCTAACAGCGTAGCACTATGGACAAGCTTAACTAAGGCGAAACTTAACTAATGCCCTATTCACACCAACGGTTAAACATGTTTAAATGTTGTTTAGTTTAACTACGTTTTTAGCCTCTATCTTGAACGTTTTGAAATGTTTATGACTCAAACTACCTGGGATGGTAATAAAGTCAATAAAGTTTCTTTCAGTAAAGATTTCACTCCAAATTTTACGGGAGGTTAGTAGGTATTTTTCTAAACCTGTTTTAAACTAAACAACATTTAAACATGTTTAACCGTTGGTGTGAATGGGGCATAAGGTGAAAGGTCGGAAGCACAAGAATTAAGATTGACGACCAGGCTATTTTTCAATTTTAGCAATTGTCAAAAAACAGTATTACCCGACCGTCTGCACAGTACATTTAGACGGTACAAAAGTTCACAAAAACAACTTTTCTCTGTCTAGAATAACAGGTACGACTAACTTCCGAATAAAATACAGTTTTTGTTTGTCAAAAATTGCCCGAGAAACTGATTTGGAAATCAAAATTGCAAAAATACACAACATATTTGCATAAGGCGACGCGAGTAAAGACACAAAATCTAAGTCTTGTTTTGTTTACATAAAATCGCTTTTCAATCTATGTAATGAATGAACAAGCACATAAAAATGGACAACACAATCTTCTTTCGAAAAATTTTATTCAAATCTTCATTACTTTATGTTTAAAAGTAAAACACGTTCCATTTATAGCGCATCAAGGCAGAGCTGTCCTCGATGAAATTCAAGATAACAACACGACTTAATTTGAGCACGTTTCATAAACAGGTCTCCAAAACTTAAGATAACACAAAGAAAAAGTCAATCAAAAATTGATATCAACATAAATTCCAATCGAAAAATGTGATTTATTTTACCTTTAAAGCACTGGACTGCTTGGAAATTCGTTAAAACTCCGCTTCTTCGGACGGTTCTGAAATCCGTAATAAAAACAAGGCATCTCCCCGCATTGCTCCTGCATTGATCATGTTGATAATATGAAGTTCCTCGAAGCAAGATTTTATCCCTGAAAGCTCTTCTTTTTCCACTAAAGCGGCTTCTGAGTATCCCTTAATTAGTATCCCTGTCTTGAGTAGCAAAGCGCGAAAAAATGCAGGGAAATAACGACTTTACTGCTCCGCCTATTAAACACTGCGAAAGATCCAACTTTTTTAAAAAGTGTTTACCGAGCTGACGGCTGTGAAGCCTCGCGTGTGGCGTTATACGCGCATGTTTTGCGACGTCATACGCGCCCGCGAGCTAGCCTTGGGCGACACACATGTTGCAGACACGCGCCCGCGAAACATTCCGCTAGCCATAGACCACTTTCATAATGGCGGCTGATTTATTTATTCTTTTATATGTATGTTAATTAGCCTCACTGGCCTCATTTTAGAGTAAAAATTCTTTTGAATTTTGCACATGTTACCGAGGCCAGTGAGGCTAATTAACATACATATAAAAGAATAAATAAATCGGCCACCATTATGAAAGTGGTCTATGACCATGAAAAATGACGGGCTGAGCTGACGGGCTAGGTTCTATGAGTATGGGACTGCGCAGCCGGGCCTTCGGCCCTGGCGAGTGCTCCGCTATAAACTAAAGTGTACTGGTCGATGAAGCGATTTTACGAGCGTTAAGTATGCGCTCGGTCGATGATGACAATGCAACCAGAGCAAGTGACTCACCCACCCCCAGTCGGTTTCTGTCCTAGTTAAACGTTCCCCCCACTAGACCAACAATGGGTGCAAAAATGCTGTCACCGACAATTTGACGCAGATTAAAGGCCGAACGCTATTTCACAATACCCCATTGAAAAAGTCCGCTATAGAGGTTTTGCACGGCAGCCATGTTGCATGGCAGGAACAATGAAAATGTTTTGCATTAGAAAGAACATTCTTTCCCATAGGGAAAAGAATCTATTGTTCCTGCCATGCAACATGGCTGCCGTGCAAAACCTCTATCAATTCAGTTGATAAAACCAAATGTTACTGAATTACAACTGACACTGTTTTTTTCTTTACAGAGTGAATTTGAGCGCTGTCAATATGAAGTTCATGTTTATTGTTGTTGCCTTTCTGGTTTGTGCCAACTTGTATGTCTGCCAAGCAAAATACGTAAGATTTTAATTCTCTGATTTTCTTTTATTTCACTGAATAAACAACATGGATTGTTATTGTTATTCTGTCATAGATATAGATATATCCTAGGCTGATTGAAAATTTCTAGATTACCGCCCTTCTCTTGACACTATTATCATTATTTTTGTATTGGTGTCCCTCACAATACAACAAACAAATGAGAGCCCCAATAGACCAATTTTGATATATTAAAATTCAAACTTGGCTCCGAGGCTTGGGGGAATAAAACAAAAGAAATGAATAATTCAACGCTGAACCTCAATGTGACTTCTTTTGTTTTATCCCCCCAAGCCTCGGAGCCAAGTATGAATTTTAATATATCGAAATTTCTACTCCGTCACCCCGTATTCGCAGCTAACTAGTCCCTCGCACCAACGTTTCTTGTTCTTCCCTATTTCAGTGGAAGAAAAGGCCATCTGCTCACATGGTTTCTTTCAATTTAGGAGCCAGGACCTATGGCAATATCGGTATGTTTTTGATCGCATGTTCTTGATTAAACTTGGCTAAACCCTTGGCAATGACTGGTTTATAATCACAGTATATTTACAAAGAATCTTCATTCCCAAATAATTACAAAGATTAAAAACTAAATTTCGAAAGACTGTTGGAGAGAATTAGTCCAATTAAGATTTTGAAAAACTGATGTAGGTGAGAAAAATACACGTGTGAGTAGTGTGACAAACTATCATCAGTTAAATCCAAAGCTTTTCGTAGAAAAAGTCGTGTAAAATCAGCAACTAAAAGTTTGTGTTTATAACTTGTCTTTTAGTAATCAAAGACTTCAGTGTATCGGCACCGGAGAGCCGTCTTGAAGGCAACATGATGTACAAAGATGGAAAACTGACTGTTCCCAAACCCGGTGTGTATAACATCTACGCGCAGATCTACTACCACAGTAAAGCAAGAATCCTTGTTTATGTGAACAACAAAGTGATTGCTATGATGCAACCGCCGACGGGGACGAGTGGGCATGGTACCTTGAGCACAAGTGGGATGTTCCGACTGAAGGCTGGTGACGTCATTTACCTAAAGGCATACCCGTATCCAGTTTACAATAGCGTGCTTTACATGCAAGCGGTTCACACTTACTTCGGTGCACACTTTGTTGGGGTGTGAGCCATGACGACAAGCTGAAGTCGTAATAGCAAATGCACCATGACGTCACGAATTGAGCGCGATGTAAAGCAAGGGTTGCTTGACTAGTTTAGGGTTACGCTCAGAGGGTTACGCTGTCGTAGGAGACATTTCAAAATGATTTCGGGTTACTCGCTAGATGCAGAAGCTGTTAAAACTCAAATTAACATTGAAATAAAGACGAATGGTGCTATAGCTTTGTCGATTGCTGACTGGTAATTGAAATAAGACCTTGACTGAAGGAACGAAACTATAGAAGTTTTTTTAAACCCTTCCAGTCCCACAATAGGGTGGATTTCCACTGTCGCGTAATTTTTACGTGCGTAAAAAATAAAAATAAGGGACGATGTATGAATAGCTCGCGTAAACTTTTACGCAAGCTGTTCATACATCGTCTCTTATTATATTTACGCACGTAAAAATTACGCGACAGTGGAAATCCACCCTAACACTCATCAAAGAGGTTAATACTGAATAATAATATAATATATACATTCTTATATGGCGCATTTCCTAAGCTCAATGCGCCTTACAACAATTTTCGCATACATGAAATACGAAAAAAGAAGAAAAATCCTATCTAATCAAGTACGTCTAATTACAGCTTACTAAGGTTAAGACTCCTATTCGCAATCTCCTTTCTGACGAAGTTTAACGCAATTATGAAGACATGTAATGTGGTTCAAACTTTTCAGTCTGGACGCAATCCCATGGTGTGACATTCCAAATTAAAGGGTCACTGTTCCGCCGAAATAGCAAAATTTCGCTTAGCTTATTTCCACATTTTATCGCCAAATGCCACCAAATATACAACTTCGTTGGATAAAAAGATTCTATAGAGCAAGACAAAAGCATGTAGTTTGGAGATAAAGTGCAGGATGCCAAGGATTGAAGTGAATTACAGTTCATGAAATTTGATTTATTAACAGGCGGTCAAGAAATCAAACCTGCCATTCTTGTGAAAAATTGACTTTTCTAGCCGTTATTTTGTATGTTTAGTTCATATTTCTTTGCTTCTTTCACTTTTGGCGATGGTTTCTTCCATTTTTAAGATAATAAACCAAGCTACTGGCCATAATCATGAAAACACGATATTTCAGCCTGGACAGTGTCCCATAAAAACCTCTTCGGCAGTACTTTTGCATGATACCATTTGTTTGCAAATATTTTACAAAACGAATTTCGTTTTTTTTCTTGAATTTTGATTTTTGTCACTAAAGGGTTAAGAGAAATTAATTATAACTGAGGGGCGAGACAACTTTAAAATTTTATATTTGATACTCACGCAAACTTACCATAGGTTTCTTTGAATTATTTCTCACTCTAATGAGATTATCCCATAAAACAGATATAAAGAAGTACGAAAAATTGCATTTTACTGTAATCCCCCGGGCTTCAAAAGGTGTTCGGTGGTCCTTTTTAAGGCTGGTTCCCCGACTGGCGACGAAAGCGATGGAAGCGGAATTGACTAATCGGAATCGTAAGAAAGTCACTATTTATTGGAAATCAATACCACGGAAGCGGATAGTGAGCAACGGAAGCAGAAGCGGAATCGTGAGAGAAAGGAAACCTTCTGATCCTTCTGACTTCGTCGAGCTTCCGATTCCGACTTTGGTTTTTGTTTTACACAGGAACGTAAAGGCCCATTTACACGTGCGATTTTTCGTCAAATTTTGTTGTACTTGTCGATGCAATTTTTGTCGCGCGCAAGTTGCATCTTTCAGTGCGATTTGGGCGCGATTTGTCGCGCGATGTCGCAGAGGTTTCGAACATGTTCAAAACCTGATGCAACTTGGCGGCGATTTTTGGGAAATCACAGCAAATCAAAGCAAATGTCGCACCCGAATCGCACAGGTAATCGCCGCTTGTTTACACTTGCGACAAAAGTTGCACTGGAGAGCACGAAAAAAATCGCATCAAAAATCCCACGTGTAAACGGGCCTTAAGGCTCCTCGGCTTCCGATTAAGTCGCAGTTTGCAGAGCAGTTGTCAATATTGAGTGTTGCATTTGCTTTGGTTTTGCATTGCTATGTTTTGTGATTGGATAAAAAATCTCGCGCCACTTTCTCAACCAATCAGAAGTAAAACCAAAACCAATCTTAACTTATTCGCACGCGTTTTCCCGCGCTTGGCGCCGGCGACATGTATTTACTTCGAGTTCTGATTGGTTCATTGGATTGTTCACGACTGTTGTGATTGGTCAGAGTGATTACTTTTTTACGACACTTTACTGAAAAACGCTCTATGCATTCCAACGAAAAAAAAAATGCCGGGAACTACAATAAAACCCAAAAATTTCGGACGTGGTTAAAGGGGCTCTGTCACCATTTTTAGAGTTACTTTAAAAAGCCAAAATACATCTTTATATAAGTGAAATTCCAAAAATAAGAATCCAGTTTTGTTTAAAATTATTCTACTAGTGCTGTAAGAGTAAAAATAAGTGTCTTGGGCTGCAGATGGCCAGGATGGAAATGGATTGTATCTTGAAAAAATTGGGCCAATTTTTTCAAGTTTATCGCTTGTGTCTTAGACAATTCGCTAAAACTCCGATTATGGTTTATTTTCTCTGCTAAAATTCACTTCATATCTTCCTGTTAGTGTTCTTTAAGCATTTCGTGTACGACAAAGGTACTTAGTTTTAATTTGGGACGGTTTTGACCCGAAAACCTTAAAATCACCATGACATAGCTCCTTTAATTTCAGTCAAACACTCGTCCGAAAATAAACCTGTCTGAAAATTTTAGCACTTGAAAATTTTACAGCGCTCAATTAAGATAGGAACGTAATTTTGATTGTGGTAAAGCAACGAAAATAAAGATTTCTGTTTTTTCCCCCCAATTTCTTTTATGTTCCAATAGCGAGACACACTATTGGCGCAGAATAACACAGTGTTGGATAAAGATTTGTAATTTTACTACTTTTCAGCCTATAATTAAGATTATTTTAAGTACAGTCCAGTTGACGACAGTCTGAAAATGTGTTTGTACAGTAAACTCTCTTAAAGGGACACTGTCCCGCCGTAACAAGATTCCGCTGAATTTTTTTCCATGTTATATCACTAAATACCACGAAATATACAACTTACATGTAAGTTAAAGTTAAGTTACATGTTAGATAAAAAGATTCTATTGAGTAACACACAAGCAGCAGTTTGGAGAAAGAGTGCAGGATTGCAAGGATGGAAGTGGATTACATTTCATCAAATTTGATTTCGTGACAGGCGGTCAAAAAATAAAAAATAAAAATTGTCATCTCGTGGAATTTTGACTTTTTTAGATGTTATTTTGTCTCTTTAGTTAATATTTCTTTGCTTTTAACACATTGGGCGATATTTTTGCTTCCTATTTCAAGACTAATAAAATAAAAGTAAGTTTAAAGCAAGCTTCTCAGGCCATAATCGTGAAAACACGATATATCAGCCGGGGCAGTGTCCCTGTAAGGGGGACACCCCTGTAAGGCAGACATCCCTGTAAGGCAGACACCTCTGTAAGGTGGACACCCCTGTAAGATGGACACCCCTGTTAGGCGTACACTCCTGTAAGGCAGACACCCCTGTAAAGCAACACCTTTGTAAGGTGGACACCCTTGTAAAATGGACACCCCTGTAAGATGGACACCCCTGTACGGCAGACACCCCTGCAATGCGGACACCCCTATAAGATGGACACACCTGTACGGTGGACACCCCTGTAAGGTGGACACCACTGTAAGGTGGACACCCCTGTAAGACGGACACCCCTGTAAGGCAGACACCCCTGTTAGGCGGACACCCCTGTAAGACGGACACCCCTGTAAGGCGGACAACTCTCTAAGACGACATCAATGATTACTGGCTGAATTTCACTTGTTCGTCTGTTAACTAAACTTTCTAAAACACGGGCAGCTAAAGCTGGTCCCCAAGGTGTTTAGCTTACAGTGCAGATAGAGCTCACTATAAGCACAATAATTTAAATAGAGTAATACGAAATAAAACGTCCTAAATTCTGAGTCTTTATTGTTCTTATAGAAAGAATACAAATGTAGGTATCTGTAAAGGGTAAAAGAAATTCGTGTTAGGCCTAAAAAATAGGGGGGCTCCTTCCAAAATTTGTCACAATCTACCTTGTTACTTTTATATGGGACTCCCCTGGTGTATCTTAGCTGAGTCCCCTGGCAGTTGAGCGGCAGTCCTAGTGGCTTAAAGGAGCTATGTCATGGTGATTTTGAGGTTTTCGGGTCAAAACCGTCACAAATTAAAACTAAGTACCTTTGTCGTACACGAAATGCTTAAAGAATACTAACAGGAAGATATCAAGTGAATTTTAGCAGAGTAAATAAACCATAATCAGAGTTTTAGCGAATTTTCTAAGACACAAGCGATAAACTTGAAAAAATTGGCCCAATTTTTTCAAAATACAATCCATTTCCATCCTGGCCATCTGCAGCCCAAGACACTTATTTTTACTTTTAGAGCACTAACAGAATAATTTTAAACAAAAATGGATTCTTAGTTTTGGAATTTCACTGATATAAAGATGTATTTTGGCTTTTTAAAGTACCGCTAAAAATGGTGACAGAGCCCCTTTAAGACCATTGCATTGGGAACCACAGTGTGCATATGCATGGTTGTTCAAAATCCGATTAATGCTAATCTAGGATTAAAGGTGAGCCAAGGATTTCATATTTCTTAAAGCTAATTTTAAGCTAGATGTGAAGACAAGACAGAAACTGAAGCTTAACTGAATTCAAACTTGAGGTGCCAGGCCCAGGCGTGCATTTCTCAAAACCCTCTAATATATTTTGGGCCTGAAAGCTATCTTTAAATTCAGTTTCTAACGAATGGCGTTGAAGCTTTTAGCTAGAAAACCAAACCAACTTGAGTAGTTAACGTAAGATTTTCTTGTTTACCTCTCAAAATCATGAAAAACCGCTTTTCAACCCTGAAAAGTTTTCAGGACTTTTGACAAATGCACGCCAGGGAAGTATCATAATGAATCAGAAGCTCATACGTGATAAGCTTCTGAATGAATATAATAATAAGTACTATGATCAATACTTCAAAAATTTAACCACCACCTCATGGACACGTTTAGTGAATTTCTTGTACCCCCGTCTAGTCAAATGAAGATAATCGAACATGTCCTCGTGGCTGATCGAGCCATCACTTCTCACAAACCCTGGGTCAGCATCAAGATAAAGTGAGTTAGGAATGGCTTCAATGACTTCCTTGAGGGCATGGTTCACTTGAAAGTGTTTTTCGCGGAGACGGTTAGGTTGTCTGCCTCTAGGCAACAGACCCTATTGGGAAAAACATATATCGAACTGTTAATAACACAATATGGGTTGTTTTAACTAATATCCTGCCTAAGAGCTAGTTTAAGTACTAAAGAGACTCAAAAGTTAGAACTGCCTTGTACGGCATAATAAACAGTACCACAGGAAAGAACTGCTCAATAGCTTTCATTTGAATGGTCACACTTTAGGATTTCATCCACAGACTCAAACGTTAGAACCACCTTATATGGCATAATAAACAGTACCACAGGAAAGAACTCATCAATAGCTTTTATTTGAATGGTCACACTGTAGGGTTTCATCCACAGACTAAAAAACTAGAACCACCTTGTACAGCATAATAAACAGTATCACAAGAAAGGTACTGCTCGATAGCTTTCATTTGAATGGTCACACTTTAGAATTTCATCCACAGACTCAAAAGATAGAATAATAATAATAATAATAATAATAATAATAATAATTTAGGTATTTATAATGCGCAGGCTGCATGGATATATGATCGCCTGCGCATTACAATATGTTAAAAATAAAATATCTAAAAATTTACAAGATATCTAATCAACACAACAGGTTAAAAATGATAAAAGGACTCCCTAAACAAATGTGTTTTATAGACAACCGCCTTGCACAGCATAACAACAGCTAAGTTTTCCGTGATGGCGACTAAGATTCGAAAGTTAGTCACCACAATTTGGCGATCAGAACCCTTTGCTTCATCCTAACCTAAATTGTGCAATTAATTAAAGCTTGAAGGTGGGTAAATCAGTGCAAATGACGAGGTTACAAAGTGTTACAAGTGAAACGTCAACATCACGCTATCTTGGATATTTTGGAGGCTACATTGTCTATTGTGCATTCAAATGCCACTTTTGCTAACAGTGCATATTGCGGGCTCAGAATATTCCGTGTCACTCCTGCATTCATTTGTCCATGTCAGTATTTTTTGTTTTCGTTTTGGAAAAAAGAATGGCTACTAACTTTTTGGACTTGGCGACCACTTTGGAATATTTAGGAGACAAATGTCTCCTTGAGAAAAAAGTTAATTTCGTGCCCTGCTCTTGTGTGCGCATTCATGCATGACATTGCATCATGAATTGCATGGCAGTAGTAAGGATGTGCATATTAAAACAATTAGAGTGAACATCCTTAAGTTAAAGGGTCCGTCTCAACTAATGTGCATTGCGCGCTGAGAGATACCTATTGAATGCCATTTGCTCCTTCCATATGTTTTGAATGGGCATCGTACATTTTATTGTTGACTGAGTAAACCTTTCAAATACCGCGTGCGACAGTCTGGACTGTCGTTTCCCTGGTGTTAGCTCTTGTAGAATTTGACTTCTTTTCATTCTTTTTTGTCTGGCAGTTTGTGAGTTGTTTTCACTATTATTGGCATGTTGGTTTTTATGTAGCTATAGGAAAGGTTTAAACTTCTCAACCTTTTACTCTGAGATGACAGGATTTGAAATGATATCTGATAATATGTTGGCAGTGAATGGTGGCATGAATCCAGCTACTTTTGTCATGCTGGGCCCAGCTATTTTTATAGTTTAATTTTCGTCGTTGTAGTTTCAAGTTTGTAGATCACAGCTTAGCAGCTGAGAGAGTTGTAGCTTAAAAAGAAAGCTATTTAACTTGTAGAGAGTTGAAGTTTGTCTTGGTCAAGGCTGTGATTTTAGCATCCATTCGCTTCGTGTTATACAATGTAGCTGCATGGAGCTCGATGTTTATAATTCCTCCCTTACCAATTTTGACAGTCTAGCGACTATTTCATTCAGACGGTGACTGAAAGCATAGAACACTCGACCGAAGATCCATGTGAATCGTGTCACTTGTACTGTTTAAGTTATCATGTCTCCTGGATGATAACTTACAATAACATACGACCACAATGCACACTGGTAGGTAGGTAGGTAAACTTTATTTATACACGGTGTCAATTCATAAAACATGCTCTTCCATCGAGCCGTGTTTTTTAACAATAATAGATTAAGTACTTAACTAATTTAAATTATCTAACTAAATTAATTATCTATATAAAATTGTATTAAAAATGATAAAAACTATCCTTTATTAACTATCATTAAATTAGATAAAAATTAAATGCATGATTTAAAAGAGCTAAGAGTGGGCTGTATCTTAGCGCTCAAAGGTAAGCTGTTCCAGAGAACAGAACCGCGATATTGAAAACTTCGTTTGCCTGCTTCAGTACTCGGTCTAGGAACGAAAAGGTTGTATTTTGAATTTCTAAGATTATGTGAGTGAACACTAGATGTAGCTTTAAAAACACTGGTTGAGAGGGACCCTTTAAAGACTGCTCACAGCATCAGGCCGGCCGGTGTGGCTGTGGTTTTGTTAAAATTAATTTTCTCACACTATAAGGCTGGTGTACCTGTGGTATAGTTTAAACTTTTCACACCATTAGGCTTGTGTTCTCACACCATTGGGTGGGTGTGTTTTTGGTACAGTATGTATGTTGGTGTGTCTGTAGTTCAATCTTACCAGTACAATGATCTTAGCAGATGGGATCTTGCTTGTGATGCACCATACTATTGTTTCAATTCCTTCGACAAGTTGGTCGGCAGAACTGTGATAATTATTTGTTCCAGCTAATAACAATACAACCTGAGATCAAAAGTCAAATGGAGCACATCATATAAATTTTAACACAAAATTGTGCGATTGTACCCTTAGGCAAGAAACTTTACTCAACACAGTCTCTCACCACCCAGGTGTATAACTGGGTATGAACAAACATATTAAATTCTGAGGGTACATGAAGCTCTGTTATGGACTAATAATAAAATTGTTTTCCAGTTAACTAAGGGAGCAGTTTCAATTTATCTTACATGCTTAAAGAAACCTGATTATTAGTCCCAGCAGGTTGGCCACCTGTAGCCCAAATGCGACAACCTCAGTACACCTGAGGAAAGAGTGGGGGGTGGTGCATAGGGGCCAAGTAGGGGGTAATTCAATTTCAAACTGTCCAGAGTTGCAGCTCAGAGTGTAAATTAGATAGAGAACTATGAGAGTCAGCCCCAAACTGTTTGGCAACATATATTGTGACAAAGAAAAACAGCTAACCCTTTGAGCATCAATAATGATCATGCGAAGATAATTTACATGTAGACGTTGCAATATCTAATTTCTCTTTGCAAATGTCACTACAAGATCAGGTCATGACAATAGACTTACAGAAATGATTATTTGATGATTAATACATTGTATAATGCTGTCTCCTTTTGGGTGCTGTAAATTTAATTATTCTTGACAATAAGAAACAAAAGGCAAAATCCTCTCACCTTGGGATTGATGCCATCCAGTTCACCATTTTCTATTCTCCACAAGATATGTTCAGTACAATCACCTCCAATTGCAAAATTTAAAGAATTTAATGGTGCAAAATGGGTATCCCAAGCCTGAAAAAAATAATTTCAAACATAGCTGAAGGAATCAGTCAACTCATTAATATTAACTGGGTCTGACCAGTTTGTGTGATTCTTGAGGTTAAATTAATACTGCAGGTATATATTCTACATTGTAAAAATGAAAAATTTACAAGTTCAATACATGAACTGGACGGTGGTACTCCCCGGGATAGGGATAGGGATAGGGAGTACATCTGTACTCTCATATATGAGCTATATGCATTAATGTGCCACTGTGGTATGCTTTTCAGACAGTTTAGTCTGGGATAGGGTATAGAAATCAGAGAGTTTTGGTCTAGAATAGGGTATCATTTGCTAGAAAACTGATCAGAATTAAGATAGAGTTTCTGAAAAACAGAAAGTCTGAGATAGGGTAGGAATTTTCATTGTCTAGTCTAGAATAGGATTGAAAAATACACTGAGCTGAACATGGTCTGGTATAGGGTAAGGGTTTGAGAGTCCCAGCGGTACACCCCCACCCAAAAATATACAGAGTAACCCCCCTCCCCAAGGTGGTTTAGCCCCCACCGGGGTACTCCCCTATATAAGCTACATAGGTACTGTACATGTATGTGCGGCCCCAAAGGGTATGGTTTTTGAGCCGTTTTGGTCTGAAAACGGGTATAGATTTTGACTATTATGGTGTGAATTTGGGTATGGTTTTCAAGGGAACCACAAAAGCAGATAAACTTCAAATGAATAAGAGAGAAAGTGAAACAACCAAAATATATCATTTGAGTTGAATTTTAACAAATTAATCTTTTGCTGGCGTTCTAACTTAAGCGGCCTGAAAACGGGTATGGATTTTAGAGGCCAGGTCTGAAAACGGGTGTGGAAAATAGCATGTTTTGGTCTGAAATAGGGTCAGGATTTGGAGAACCAGGTGCACACCCCCACCAAAAATTCCAAGGAGTACCCCCCAGGGGTTCAGCTCATGTGAATACTGAACTGTGGTCAATTGCCACAACAATGATGATGATGATGAGCAGGCCCGTAGGAGTGGGGGGGGGGGGGGGCTGGGTAGGCCCGTGCCCCCCCACTTTTCGGGTGAAAATTAAAAAAAAGAAGACTGCCACTTAACCGTTGAAAATATTGAAGGGGTCTCGGCCGACAACAGTCGATCGTGCCCTCTCACTTTCAAATTCATTCCTACTGGCCTGATGAGGACTATAAATAACAATATTGTAATTTAATTCAAAGCACTGTATTAAACCCCAATACCTCAGTTTCATACATATTCCGTATGAGTGAGTCACCAATGAATAACACATCACATGGGCAAACCTTAGCCTCGTGCAAAAATCTTTCATGCTGTCAGAAAACATCAATAAAAAGTTTAAGTTTAATTTTCATTGAGACAGTTAATTATTATTCATCGATGTAAATTCAGATCAATTAAAAGATGATTAAAATAATTCATGCTATCATAGCTGGATGCTGTCCTGTCCTGTGAAAAAATCTTCTGCCATCTTTTTAGCTTGTTTCTTGTGGTCACACAATAATCAATGACTTAGGGACCGTTCATTATTTATGGGAGGGGGGGGGGGGGGGGGGGGGGGGGGGGATGGGTGAGAAATTAACAAATTTTCCATTTTTTTTCATGTCCCCCCCTTTGTAAATCTGGATTTTTTCAGGTCCTCCCTGTTCTGTTGGGGAAGAATTTCAGTACCCCCCCCCCCCCCCCACACTATTAATCTGATTTCTATAAAATAAAAGTTGTATTGTATGTATCCATACCGTATTTTTGTGGGGGCGCGAGGATGTAGTGGCTAGCGTGTTGGTTTTCAGATCTAAAGTAGGTGAAAATTTGGGGGTGAACGTATTGCTGTCTTGATATTAAAAACTGTGCTTCTAATATCATATTTAGTTTTAAGCATATAGGTGTAAATTTGGGATATGATGGGCCTGGGGTACGATGGGAATGAGGATATGATGGGAATGCAGATATGGAGGAGACATAAACCTGTATAAACCAGACATAATCTAGTATAAACCAGACATAAAAGCAATAAAACCATAACATTTTGTAACAGGAAATGAAAAAAAGTTTAGAATAATTTTCAGTAAATTTATTAATAAATAGTAATTTCAACTAATGGCATTTTGACTCTTGTGTGGTTTTCTTTATCGAAGCAATTCAACCACTTGGTCCACTGTGCATTTGAAGAACTAGAGTTAAGACTTTAATAGTTGTTTATTACTATCGCAACCAAGATTCAGCTGGGCTATATAAACATTTATTGCAATATACAAAACCACTGCTACTGAGCAACTGAGCAACCCAGAAACCGGGAGTGGTGCACGTGGGTGAGTTGACTCACTTACAAGGATGACAAGGGACGAACTGATAACTACAAGATACTACTAACTTAATGTCCACATATCAGATAAGGAAAATTCCTTTGGCTAGGGTTACAAATACTAATTAATACTTTTAACGTCACTAAAACCCTCAACAACAACAACAAAACACTTTATTAAATAACAAATATTGATTTAAATAGTGCCTACCCACAAATAGTTGAGAAACTAGTCGAGGTTTAATACTGTTACAATCCAGTAATACTGTATGTTTAATGGTGGGTTAAAACTTTAAGTTGTCGTGTACAATTATGGAAGTACCAAATAAAGAAATTAAAATTAAAAATCATGCTCCTTGACTGCACCAAAATACTGTGCAAGGCTGTGCTCTTAGAAGAATCATAGAGAGCCCAAAGGCTCCCAGCCATGAAATCTGGGGTGTCCCGCTCTTATTGGTACACTGTAGTTATGTTTTTGCTTTTTTATTTAAGACATCGTCTGTTTAAAATTTCAAGACCCCCCTCCATAACAAAAAAATTTCCCCAGGACCCCCCCTTTTGCAGTGGCTAAAATTTCAGGTCCCCCCATTTTCTCACCCATCCCCCCCCCCCCCCCTCCCATAAATAATGAACGGTCCCTTAATTCACACTTCTTCACAGTTATGACTGACGAGGGCATCAATTTAATAGTAAGAACACTGGCATGCCCTAAACCATAAAATTCCCGGAAAAAAATTATTGATTTTAAATGGTTGATTTGTAGAAAAGAAGCAACAAGCTACAATCACAGACAAAAGTGTTGGGAAGATTAGTAGTTTTCACTATAATTCTCTTTCTCTCCCCTCCCCCTGTTACAATGTTGTGTATAATGGGACATGTTTAATGCGTAATTGTTCACTGAGATCCCAACATTGAATAGGGGGCGGGGGACTCAGAAAATTAACTAATTACTGTTATTTTATATTAAGAGAACATTGATGTAATTCACCACTGACGCTATTCATTTTCACAACCTTCCCAACTACTTCTGTCTGCAATTATAATTGTAGATGTTGTGGTTCAATTTTATCCTTGGTTCAAATTTTATTTTCCTTTGTTTAAAACTCATTACCATACATTACCATAGCCCAAAACAAAGAAAAATAAAATTTGAACCAAGGGTAAAATTGAACCACAACAAAATTACACATGTAGGTTCATTAAGATGCCTCTGCAGGTGACAAGGTTAGGATGAGGGTTCCTGGATGCTACAGTAGTTCTCATTCCTAATTTAATTGCTCACCATGCTCATCCATCGACAATCACCTTGAACATCTTTCACAGGTGTTGGTACTGTAGCAGGATTTGTCATTTTAGAAGATAATATTTACAAATTCCTGCAGAAAAGCACAAAGAATAAGAATAATGATAATAATCGTCATCACATCGATAACAAAATTCTTGATTGTGATTTATATTGGTCATCCTATGCCATATTATTTCTTATTAAATTGGCGTGTGGCATTACATCCCCCCTCCAGGAACCCACAGAATAGAAAGGATTAGATATACAGATCTGCTGGCTGTACTAACTCCCAGTTGCCTCCTCCCCATGTCCCATGTTAAAGGAAGACAAAAGATCTACAGACACTCAATCCCAGTTGCTAGCCCACCCCCCCCCCCCCCCCCTTCTCTTCAATTCCCTGTCACTTCCCTCTCTAAACACTCTTGAAAAAGAAAGAAAGATAAAAGATCTACTGACTGTACCCCCCTCAGAGGCTTCTTGTAAATGAATATCTTGTTCTTTAGAAATATTAAAAAACAGGTGGACAGCTGGTCTTTGAAAACACTAAGGTGATTAAAAAACATAATTATTTATTGTAATTAAAATTATTTATATTATACCCTGCAAGGTTGCATTGAAATTCAAAGCACAAATTATGGTTGGAAAAACTCTAGCCATGTAAATTTCTATGGGTGTAGGGGTCTTGGGCCAAAATTAAAAATGGCAAACTTAAAATTATTCATCCTTATACAAGAGTTTTATTATTGACTTATGACAACCACATGCACATATCAAGTGAACGAAAGTTATAACGATAGAAATCTTGCCAGGATTTGCGTGTAATTTATTTGGTTGGATTGATATTTTTTTAAGAATAGATTTAGAAAAAAGTTAGTTTAGCCTTTAGATATAAGACTTACGTTTGTTTTATTTTATCTTAAGTTATAATTATCTTGTAGTACATATCTGGCTCTGTTTAATTGACGTAACAAGCAGACTGCGTTATTTTAAAAATGATTTTTAAAACAAACCCCTGTTCCAAAAATAACAAAAGTCTAGTTACCATGTTCTTGACACTGCTTTAAAAGTAAGAACTGCTCGTCGAAACATTAAAATTGAGACTGCTAATTTTTTTTGCATGATATCGATTCATAAAAGCGATCTATAATAAATTCGAGGCCGGCGGAAAAAAACGTTCGCTAATTAGCGAGACACTTGGTATGCAAAGCAGACTATTTTGAGGTATAAACAAGCGAGAGAGATAAAATGTAAAACGGGAGTTGTCTACAGCTGTTACGTTTATGAACTATATATATTTTCAGAAGGGCAAGCATTACCAACTGTAAAAATAATAAAGTTTTGAGCCGGGTTAAAAATTAGATGTGGATGAATACGCTTCCCAGATGTTTAATAAGCTTTCTATTAACAAAACTCGCGGACTACATCTGATAAAACGACACGACTGTTGCAGAAAAAAAGCTTAGTTATTTGCTTCGCGAAATTTCAAACCGCGCGCAGCAATGTCTACAAAATGATTCGTGACTTACCAGACCTCAGATGAATCTGTCCATATTTCCCGATATATTAAAGGTCCTTGCTCAATCAGACCCCTCTGGAAAATATTAATATGTATAAGTTTCTAATCGTTAAAACTTAATTCAGCCCCACACAGAAAGCCAACATTCTTTAAAATTTCACACTTGATACGTGTTCTTTCTCAAAATGAATGAGTTGCCGGACAGCTGAGCTGATCACGTGCTCATTATATCGCTATGACTTCCGGTGTATTACTATTTCCGGTCAATAACAAAAATTATAAACTTTTTTAGATGTGCAAAATAATTCATAAAACTAAAATAAAATAGCAAGGCTGATTCACGGTACGGTAACGGCTATATTTGCTTAATATCCAGCCTTACCCTAACCCCTGCTCAACTATTTAGTAACAGACAGTGCTAGCAGTCAAGCTCTATAGAAACAACATTAAAACATCTCATAATTATTCTAAAAAAAGTTTGTCTTGGTCTGTTTCCATTACTTCATCCACATCATGTAAAAACGTTTCCTTTTTAAAAATCATATTTTTTATTGATTTTTAGTTACATTAGTTTTTGATGACATCTTTTATACATTAATAACTTTACTGTAAGAGCATTGAGAATTTTAAACAGTGTGCAATAAGAACTTTATTATTATTTAAGTAACGCTACAAATAAGAACTACAGTAAACTTCATTGTTCTGCGGCATTGGCTCTTTCTCACATAGAATGTCTGATTTCAAGAATAGGGAAGGAGCTAATGGTTTATAATTATATTTCAGTATAAAAATGAAGAATATCCATTTGCGTCAGATAAATTTTAGGAAATGTTCGTGCTCAACCAATCAAAATAGCAGAAGACAGTAGCTAATAATTTTGCTTCTTTGATGAAGTTCCTCAAATACCATTTCTTTAAAAATTTGCATGTTTTGCGATTGGGTCTTAAATTACATGAAACCTTTAAAAAATCAAACAAAATGCACCTTGAAACCTAACTTTTTAGCGGTCTTTGAGTCTAGGCCAATGAGATCACTTGTTGTAACAATGAAAATAAGTTGACATTCCATCATGCATTGCCGTTAGCACTTTCCTTCTTATGCGGATCATTACTTAATAAACAGCCTTTGCTATAGTAGAAGTGCACAGGGCAGAACCAGAGAATCACCGTAACTCAAAATTGGTTTTTAAAGTTTCAGTATAAAAAGTTTTGTAAACTTTTGTAATCATCTCTTACTATTCTACCATTGTATCAACTCAAGCATGTACATCTTATAAACTAAAAGTTGTGTTTTTGCTTACTGCACTAATTTATTCAATAACACACAAACTCTAAAGTGCATCTCAACCAACAGTTTTCGTTTTTCACTGTTGCAGTAATATGATTATCATAGCGGATGTCTCAGGAAACAAAGGAGTTCATGGCTTATGATTGGTGGACTTCGATCCTTTTTGTAAGTTGATTTTTTTGGGCGTCCAATCAAGTTATGGTAAACGTGCAGCGTGCGTACATCAAGTTATGGATGCATGCAGGAGGTTGCTAAGCATGAAAGAAACGTAAGAGTCACTCGAGGCGATAGCCAAGAGCGACTCTAGCTTCTTGAATGCTTAGCAAACCTCCCAAGTGCATCAATAACTCGACGTATGCTCAGCTGCAACGTTTGCCATTTCTTTTTAACATATCATAAAGACAAAATGTCTAAATTGCCAGCAAAACAAGCTAAATGACATGAGCATGCTTCCCACTGGTTAATGGTTGGTGCATATCAACCAATCTGAGCATGCGCTTTCCTTGAGGTATGTTGTTTGTTGACATAATTATGATTGATGGTAAGTGTAAACGTAAACGTAAACATAATTATACAGTGCGACACGCCGTACCGTGAGCACACAACAAATTTTTTTACAAGCAATCAGAGAGCGCAATTTTATTGTTGTGCACCCCTCAACTTGCGGGTTATTGAAAGGGGCAGTAAAACTTTGAATTATTCTAATTTCACATCTAAATAAAACTTCTGTATGTGATAACAAAGTCAAACTTTCGATCAACAAGTTGTCTGTATCATTTCATCCAAGCGTACCGAGGACTGAAAGCTGAGTTTGGCAGTACATTTAAATCCCGATAACTAGAATCTCCAAGGGAAATCAGAAAAGGTACAAGTTAGTGGGAGTTCAAGTTATCGGGAGTTGGGAACAGATTACCGGAAATTAACATAATGGTGTTTGTTTACATGCTTTATGACTTAACAAACACCCTTCGTTTAATCAGGTTTACTGACCAAGAAAGAGTTAATGAACAGAACAAAACAAAGCAAAGCAAAGCAAAGTAAAAGAACTAGACTGTTCACAGCCTCTCTATTTTCTCAGAGTCCGTCGCATACGAGAACTGCCGTCAAGCGAAGCGAGTGCAGCGCACTAGCGCGGAGTGTGAAGGGGTGGGGGTGGGGCGAGGGTAAGGAGAAAAATAGAGAGACTGTAGACATCTTTGGAAAAAAGTACGCTTATTAGATTCCTCCCCCTTTCAGCACCTTGTCCCCAACAGCTCCACCCCTTGACCTATTAATTAAATTTTACCAATAAGAAATCGACTACAAGCATCAAGTATCACTTTGCAAAACATAATACTCGAGGTCACGTAGACTTCTTCAACTCCAAAAAAGATGTACCTTCAGGTTGAAACAGCATGAAACAGATAAGAACTTAAAGCAATAGGTTCAGATATTTTGGAAACGACCGTATTACCACCGTATACTGAATACTCATTTCTTTATGTTGAAAAAATTAAATTTTAACACGTCTCCACAGTGTGACACTTGTCTATACTACGATCAGTGAGACACAATTATGTAGTGGTGAATCTTCCTTCTTGAGAAGGTTTTGGAATTTGGGATCCAAAAAGTCTTCCGCGGACCCATACACCAACTGATGTTTGCCTTGAGCAATATACATTCTAGAACGACATCGTCCATTGACAAAACAACAGCAGAAATTCCCAGCTCTTTCATTTCTTTAATCTGGTCCAGATCGATGAACCCTGTCAGTGTAACTCTGTGTTAAAGTGCTTGTAGAACTCAAGAATGCATTTGGTAGATATGTAGCATTTGCCCTTCTTTTAGTACTGAACAATTTCCACACAACCTTTACAATCCATAAGTTCCCAAATCTTGTCTATGATACCTGTTTCTTTAAGCTCAAACCAGTTGTATTTGTTATTTAAAATTCCATCCTCCACTGGTATGAATATCTCCACCAGGACTGTCAGACACACCCCATCAGCATCACCCCAAGGCTTTCCAGTGTGTTCGACATTAAGGTAGCCATGTGTTTTGTATGCTATCCCACTGTCAATTTCTTTCATTAGCTTGTCAATCATGGTGCTGAGATTCGCTCGATCACTGTTACTTACAACCTTGTATGGAAAATAGGGACAAGGTTTATTTACAGTTTTGTCGTTTAGTAAAAGACAAAACAGGGATTTCTTTGTATTTTTCTGCAATGTTTTAACTACCACCAATCTAATAATAACACCATTGTGGGATTTCTTCACCGGCATCGCTCTGCAGATCAATTTTTTCTGTTTGGTTTCATACCATTTCAGCCCAGCATCTATCAACGAAAGAATATCTTCAGCTCTGAGAACAAGAGAGGAGGACACCTCTTTAGGTGTAAACCAGCCAGCTTCCAAGGACTCTGAGTCCTGCTCCTGTAAGGTTTTAAGCTTTCCGCCTGTGATAACACCGACGAAGGTGAAGCGGAACCAATTCAACCCCTGAGAATCGATACAAATAATCGATGTGGGCTGAAAGTCAAGGCCAGTTTCTTCTCGTACTTCCCTAACAACGCCTTCTTCAAGAGATTCATCCTTCTCAACTCTACCTGCGGGTAAATACCATGCTCCTCGACACGATCTCTTGGCTTCTCTCATCATCAAAACACGACCTTCTTGTACCACAACGGCGGATGCAATATAGAAAACTGTTTGCCCAAGGACTGCTTTCTGCAGGGGAACACTATCTGTCACTTTGTCAACGGTGTAAGCACTTGAAGGTGGCGTTGAGTTTCCGCCGAATTTGTTCCAAATGACAGTTTCGAGGTCGGTTACTAGATCGTTCATGTTGCGTTGTTGCTAGAGTCCCGCCATTTTGAATATTTTTCTGCGAGGTGGTAATCGAGCCTAGTCAATCGAGCCGACAGGGCTGAAAAACGACTGCGCACGCGCCAGTGGCCCGCGGCAATAAACGTGGGCTCAAGCGCGGGGGGGTTCAAAATGACTGCAATTCAGGAGAAAAAGTAGTTTGGGATTTAAACTCAAAAGATAAGGTCAGTTTTAAAAAGATAATAAATTTATCAGTATTTTCGAGTAAAAAATTCTATTTTAAGAAAAATTAGGGTGTGTTGAACGTTTAAAAAAATTGTTCTCGTGTTGAAAGGCGTTATCGAGTCCGCTCGTTCGTGAGTAAATTTTCGCGGCACTCCAAAAAATGTGAAAGCTGCTACGTTTGTTATGCAGATCAAGAGTTATCCTGCAAACTTTAGCTCGAAACTTTCATAACAGTTAGTCCAGTTGAAGAGACACAACGTATGTTTTGTACACCAAACTTTTTTTGCTGTACACCGCTTGAAAATTTTCTGCGAAGTGACGAGTCCGCGGCGCGAAATGCAGCTTGTGCGGGTTGCTTCAACTCTCATCCCAATTTATCGAATTTTCCGATGGACAAACTTGCTGGTTCCACAAGAAGACTCGAACAGGATAAGATTATAGAGGGAAAATGAGAAGATTCAGTTCGACTTTTTCGAGATATGTTGGCGGAAACACGGATGGTTGAGCCTGTACGCGGCACAGGGAGGAATATTCGAGAAACCAATCGAAACCAACAGCCTTTGCGCCTGTCCACTCAAACCAGCAACACAGCCAAAATATTCCGGAAAGAAGTTTTCCAATGTTTGTCCGTATTGGATCCCATGTACCTGCTTATCATTCTGGTGTGAGGTGGTACAAACAATGCTACAAAACAGTAGATGAGCTGTTCCAAAATGTACAAGGTTATAATCCTCTTGAAAGGATGATGTCTTACTTTTATATTTTATTGATCATGCTAAAGAAAAACATGTTTGACATAAAGCTCTTTATCTTTATCTTTTTTTTGCTGAAGCCTGCTGAAACCCGTTTTTTTATTGGTTTTTGTTTGACTAGAGGCAGATTGGTTGATGGACTGAATACAAAACTGGACAATATGTAATATCTTTTTAATAAAGGGGGATTCCCCTTTCTCTGGTAACCAAATCAAACAGTACAGCATGTGGTTTTATTAAAATTTTTATTTTTTATTAAATATATTAATACAAAAGTGGTTTTTGTCAGCTGTTTAGTGCTTGTCTTTTACACTGCTTTCCTGGAATAGGTTGCAAGTCCTTCATCCACCTGAATGGGGTAATAAAAATGCATGTCAGCATTTTTGCTAGTCTATATTACTATTTTGCCTTTCACATATTATAAGTTAGATATTAAGACAAACCTTCACATTTTTTAACCCTATGCTCCTGCCTGTACACCCTCCCGAAAGAAACTATTATAACATTTTTTTAATACATTAATATCTTTTTATTTACAACCACTGTCTATCCCTGACTAATACTGCCAGTCTTGCATACAATAAAACCATTACAATGTCACTGGCTGTTTTTTATTGATCTGAGTCCCCCCCCCCCCCCATACATTACATCTGCCCCCAATAATTTGGACCATATTTTCTAGGATAATAGCCGTCCCTTGATTAATCACCCTCCTCAGATAATTGCTACTCTTTGGTGGAAATATTTGAAATAATGACCTCCCTCAATTAATCCCCCCCCCCCCCCATCCCCTTCTTCTTGTTTTTTAATTATAGCTTATCTTAAATTTATACACTTCTAATGAAGTTTTATTTTGTATCTTTTATCTTCATTATTTTCGTGGCATACCTGGAAACTAGCTCTTAAGCTAAGCGTACTGACCACGTTAAATAAAGGATTGATTGATTGATTGATTTGTTTCACCTCCTCCCAGTGAGGTTAAGAATTTTACTTCTTGTGTAGGAAACAAGTTTTGATTTAATCATTACAATAACAATCATCACAGAAAAGTCACAAAAGCACAGTTTCAAATAGTTTTTCAAATATAGTGACACACATGTATTTGTCACTCTTTCATTTATTTTTTGGAACTCTCTTACTATTAGCACATTAGCACTTCCAGCGAGCAATATTTGAAATAACCGCCTCAGTCCATTAGTCGCCTCCCCTCGAATAATTGCCTCTTTGTTGAGTGAAAACTAATAATCGCCCCCGGCTATTATTCCAGGAAATATGGTACGATTGTTAAAGAGCCAAAAAAATAAAACCAATATCATTAGCTGTTTTCTTTCTTCTCTTTTGTCCTCTTCCATCCCCTGTCTAAGTATGACCCGCCCCGCATAATTTTATGCTATTATTATGGTTTCTTCATAAAACTCGAACAAAAATGGACAAAATCAGTGATTACATGATAGATTGTATGGTCATTATTAACTGATTTTTGTTTGCAAAATGTGTCTTGCTTTTGTAAACAATATAATAACATTTTATAAGAGGTTATAAAGTAGGCACATTTTTACTAATAAAATTAATCAGATTTATATCATTACAAAAATAAAATTAAGTAAAAAAACATTTTAATAAATAATTAAATGAAATGTATAAAAATTGATATATTTTTATTTCTTCCGTCCCTTTTCTTAACAAATTCTTTATATGTTTAGACAAAAACTGTATACTTGAAGTATGTTTACCTTAATGAATTTAGAAAACAGCTGTCTCTAAAAGAAGAAGTTTTGAACGAGAGAAGCAGCGCTTGCTTATGGATCACCACCAGACGTGAGAAGTTCCAAAGTCAGCATTTCACTGGCTGTTTTTTATTGATCTGATGCCTTTTCATTGTGTTTTACTCTGCTTTTTTCTTGTTTGGATTTACAGCAGTTAAATACAGCTTGTGGGTCGTGTAAATTAATAAATTGGGTTACTTTATTAAAGTTTATGTTATTAATCAATAATTACGATTTCAGATCCAATAAAATCTGATATGCGACTGGGAATTTTCTTCGGTACTGCTTGTATTCATTTTCTATCGGAACAGTTGAAGTTTGCAGCATATTAAGCTTAACTTAAGCTTACACAAATGTATATTTATAGCTCTGCTCGCAGAGTTTGAATCTCCGGCGCCATAAACTTGAAATGAACAAGCTAATATTTTCCCAGCAGAGAAAGGTTGTTTGAGTCGATAAGTTAAGACGACGTTAATTTAATTTCCTTTGTGTTTTCTGTTCCCTATTTTGATGCTAAAAGGCCACATTAATTATCGAAATTAGGATAAGGAATGAATATATGCTTACATGACATCGGCTCATAAGATTCAAGTTTCGTGGAGCAATGATGCTATGTTTTAAAATTTCTTACCTTTTATCAGATTTCTAACCTCCATGTTTTAACAGGACCACTAAAGTGTGACTGTAGGAACACAAATTAACCGCGTCGGGAAAAACAACAACTAGAAGGAGACAAAAATAACTGCAGAACGACGGTATTGCTCTACGAAGATTCTTTGTTCGGTTGAAACACAAAATCACGACGATCGAGCCGATCACGGCGTCAAATACACGCATGCGCAGTCGTTTTTCACCCCAGTCAATCGAGCCTGGTCAGCCGTTTTGTGCGCCCGCGTTCCTTCGCGCACACCACGTGATGGCGTAGCGCGTGATGGAATGTGAAGACGCCATTCGCTTCACCCCAGGATAAGTGTAAATTTCGTTGCTGTTTATTTGCCCCTGTTTCCCCTCCCACGGGATAAATTTATGAAAGGGATGCCTGTGGAAGTTTCACTCGATTCAATGAGCGTGTATGGGTTTGATGCCTAATTCTGTCAATTTGTGTAAACAAACCCCTTTTTTGTATAAAGAGCCTTTTACCAAATTTAACTGTTTGGTCTGTTTGGTTTGGGGGGGGGGGGGGGGGGGGGGGGGGGGGGGTGGGGTACTCAACAAAGTTTTCCGCCCCGAAGTCCAAACCCTTACCCTTACGTATACTGTTTTCGGTTTTGACAGAAAAGGTACCCTTTACATATACCTTTCAGTGAAAATGGCATCCCTTTCATTGAAAATGGTATTCCTTTCATCATGTTCATATACTCACTTTTCATTTTAGTATTAACATTAAAATAACCTCTACGTATGTCTGTTTGATGTATCAGTTAAAAGCCCTTTTTACTCAAATGACAGTTTTCCCTACCCTTTTTTTATACTTTAACTCGTGTTTTCCCTACCCTTTCATATCCCTCCAGCCTAAAAAAGGTATCTCTTTTGAGCATTGCATCCCCAAATAGCCCATTATATGGAGTATTCTCCCCGGGCTTCCAGATCCAGTAGAGGAAAACGGCAGCTTACCTTGAAACTGCAAAAATCTTTTGATGAACAAAAGATTTACACCAAAGCTCGCTGCTGATGTACAGTCTCGTTTGATACTGAGGGTGTATATTCAGACGCAAGAGAATAGGTAGCCTGGCTAGAAAACAGTCATATCATGGCTCTTGGTTCACGTGACGTCAATTCACAGTGAAATTCATCATCGTCAATTCATCGTGAATGAATGAATGCTTGTCTTATCAATACAAAAGTTGTTTTTTAGATAAGCAAATGTTCCTTTGGGAAAATCACATTGAAGGGTGCAACGTATGGATCCTTATCTCAATATTAGAGCAGTTTTCAATTGTGTGAAAAGTAATTACACAATTGCTTTGGTTTTGCATTGCTATGCTTTGTGATTGGCTAAAAAATCTCACGCCACTTTCTTGACCAATCAGAAGTAAAACCAAAACCAATCGTGACTTGCTGGCACGCGTTTTCCCGCGCTTGGCGCCGTCGACATGTAATTGCTTCGAGCTTTAATTGGTTCATTGGATTGTTTACGAGTGCAGTGATTGGTCAGAGTAATTACTTTGGTTTTGGTTTTACGACACTCAATTGAAAACTGCTCTATTCCAGATATCACAGAAAACTTAACCCAATAGTAATAATTGTTTATTCTTGTCTTTATTACCGATACATTGTTTAGATATTTATAATATGTACATTTACATGCCACATTAGAGCTGAAATCTTCAATTTGAAAATGGCCAATAAAGTTGTTTATTGTTTACTTTAGTATGTTAAAGCTGTCAAGTTACAAACCATCAAACATTCTTACATTTGGGTCTCAAGCAAGAACGCTGTGAATACAAGCAGGCAAGGGTGTAAGGGCGAGGTGTGAAGGGCGGGGGTGGGAATAGGGTTACGGTTTGAGACGCAACTTAGACTGCTTGTAGGCTGTGGTGGCTGGGTATTGTCACTAGTGGGACATTTATTTGCTGCAAAGATGGCTGCCAACATCACAGTCAAACACGGCTTTGTTTTCCATGGAAACTTTTAATTTTCCTTGTGTCTTGGACACAATGCTTTGCTGGTAGAAGTAACTTGGTGAGTGGTGTTGATTCTTAAACCTTGAATTGCATGCTTGATTGGGACCTTTGTAAAAGGGCTCGAGATCCACATGTCACAGCATAAAAAAACTACATTTTATTATAGTCATAACATGCTTTTTTCAAAGCATAGGTTTTCCTCAAAGTATGGTGCATACCCTTTGACACCAACTGCATGTTTGTTTGGCTCCATGGCAAACATATGCCCAAATCTACATACAAACCTCATACAATCACATGCTCTCTAGATGCTGTTTCACAGATCCCTAACTACATACATAATTGCACAGAAGGGCACTTGAATTCCCGATGGTCAATTCTTGATCCAAAATTACACGTTCTTGAAATGATGACGAATGACAAGAAGCTTCAGTGAATTTGTGAACTTGTTGGCGTGGTAGTGCATGAAACTCTGACAGTGACGTGCAAACCTGAGTGGCAAAATTGTAAAATGACAACATTTCAAGTTCAGACTAGGGGCATGCACCTAATGGGGTCTCAACAATGACATGTTCTTCAGAAAGCATAGGTTTTTCCAGAGGTTAAGTACAGATTCTTAGACCCCATGATAATGATGACGATGATGATGATGATGACGATGATGACGATGACCATGACGATGATGAACTGTATTTCCTCGTACCATAATTTCATGATCCATGACTGGATGTTCACGGGGTATAAACCTATGACTCTATCATAACAATGACTTGTTGTTTGGAAATCATGGGTTTCTCAAAAGTTAGGTACAGATCCTTAGAACCCATTATAATGATGAAGATGATGATGCATTTCCTCGTACAATAATTTTATGATCCACAACTGGATGTTAATGGCATGTATGACTCTATCATAACAATGACATGATTGTTAAAAAGTGTATGTTTTCCTGGAGGTAAGCGCTGGGGAATAAACTGGCTCCATCCAGTGAAGTACAAGGAAAACAAAGGCGACCACTGCAAATATGCAGAGAAACACAAACAGAACAGTCTTGGGGATAATCAATTCATCAACTTCAATCTGTTGAACAAAAATACTTAAGTTATCATTCAATTTACACAGTTGAATATATACTTCATTAGAACACATGCCATTCCCAGGCAGATCCCAGGCATTTGGACTTTTAAAATTTGTGTGGTACAAATCACCTTATCCTGGGCAAAAAGTGTTATTCAAATGCACAACTGATGGTGGTTGCCCAAAGGGAGGGGGGGGGGGGGGGGGGGAGGGGGGGGGGGGGGGATGTTAGACACAGTCATACCAACCTTTTTAGCTAAGGATCCTGCTAATTCCTCTTCCTTAGTTTTTCTTGGCCAGAATATTAAAATCAATGTGAGAAGAACAAGTAGCACAAATATTCCTACCACAGCATTTCTAAAAATATGAACGAATGATATACAGGTAAGTAAAGCTTGAGGTGCATTGAAATAGAATGAAATTGATTTACATAAATCTAATATCAACAGTGCAAAAATATGATTAAATCATAAAGTCAGTTCAGGTCTTAGGTTTAACACTCCCTAAATAGCTCAGGCTGATACTTGGAGGTCAGGGCATGACAAAAGTACGGTCCAATAGCCCGGGGCTAGTGAAGCGCCATGTCAGGCTAGTGTATTTTTATTGCAGTTTGCCGGATTGGCAAGCAACATTTGTTGCCTTTTTCTCATCATTAAGTTAAGAAAAAAGTGTGTGTAGCAGACAGTTCTGCAACGAAAGTGAATGTTAGGAACATTTTAAAAATGTAAGAAAATATCAAAGGTGAACAATAGAAATCAAATGATTATCACCTTTATGATTCCTTGTTATTCAAGAGTTAAATATACTTGGAAGACAACAACAACATTTAAAAACGTCGC
Source organism: Dendrophyllia cribrosa (assembly GCA_024195265.1). Classification (NCBI taxonomy): domain Eukaryota; kingdom Metazoa; phylum Cnidaria; class Anthozoa; order Scleractinia; family Dendrophylliidae; genus Dendrophyllia; species Dendrophyllia cribrosa. The sequence continues at coordinate 38,663,724 of JAJLRJ010000010.1, forward strand.
CTCCTGGCGACCAGTTTTAAATTTTTGGTAGCCAATACTCAATTTTTAGTAACTTTTGGTGACCAGTTGATCACAACTGATGCCCCTGAATAAATTATTATTTACTTTTGGGCTAGCTCCTCAGAGCTCTGGGTTAGTAAGCTAAAGTAACAGATTTTTTTCATTCTCATCTCACCCCGGAGGTGTTAAAATAAATTATCATCAACTAAGTATATATTAAATTTAAGTACATAATGAAGTAAAATGTATTAATTTTATAATAATCAGGGAAATTATGTAAGGAAATAAACAGGTAATAATTAAATAATTTGATAAGTATTTATGAAATAGTACAAATAAGGCATATGAGAATGTTGGTATAGTCTGTTCAAATAGAGGGGCAGCTTCCCTTTCTGAAGGACAGCACTCACCAGGTCTTTATGTATCAGTCAATTTCAGACAATTCCAAGTGCAATCATCCCCCATCCCCACCTCAAGGTTGTCTTAGTAATCCCACTTTTTGAGGTATTTGACCAAACTTCTTCTGTTTGCCCAGGAGGAGGGGAGTGGGGGGGGGGGGGGGGGGGGGGGGGGGCGGGGTAACCACTTTAGGAATTGCCTAATACATAAATAACACTGATAATGCATGCACCAGTGTTCGGTATTACACACACCTGGATAAACCAATTTTGGTTTTCTGCAGTATATGCGGTTACATACACTTTTATTTACCACGGTAATTCCTTTTTTATTCACTTTGTTTGGTTCATTTTATACCTCGGGATCCAAACACCTCAACTTTTTACAACGGTATATGTCATGGGCGCTATTAATTTTTTTGTTCTTTTTATGTGTCCATGGAGAATTTACACTGGAATTTACCACGGTAAATCAGTACCTCAGGAAAATCGTGGTAAAAGGGACATTTGCCGCAGTAAAAGTGTACCGTGTAACTGCACCTACTTACTTTTTACAACGGTATATGTCATGGGCGCTATTAATTTTTTTGTTCTTTTTATGTGTCCATGGAGAATTTACACTGGAATTTACCACGGTAAATCAGTACCTCAGGAAAATCGTGGTAAAAGGGACATTTGCCGCAGTAAAAGTGTACCGTGTAACTGCACCTACTTACTTTCATGGGTTCTGTCCTGGTGTACCGGTACACAAGGACAGAAACAAAACACTAAACAATTAAGACTACACGGACATAATGCGCTATAAACAAAGGGAATACAATTATGTGAAATCCCTTGTGAACCGGTACACGAGGACAGAACCCTTTCATGGCCTCCGGACGCAGTCTGTTCCTTACTCGGATTGTTTTCACACAAAAAAAGAAAGCGATGAGATGTTCGATTGAGGCTGTACAGTGTAAGGTACAAAATTTTAAACACAAGCTTACTGATTTAGAAATGTTGTACTCACTTCAAAGGTCCTTCGGCTCTCGATAACGCTACACAACCTAAAATACCTACAGTCCAAAATATTAGCAGAAGTAAAACACCAACTCCCATTCCCGCCACCAAGGCCATGTTGCAAAGACACGATCAAACCTCTGATCAAAAGTTGTACTGTTTACACGAACTTCGAAGATCTTGGCGCCATGTTGAATTCTCGAAAGTTACGTCATGTAAGAATTCATGTGATGTGACATTTCAATGACAAAATTTGAGGGGAGGGTGTACAGGGGATTGTCTTGTGGTCCTGTCTGTTTGTCAGTGTTACAAAAACAGTCGCCCAACAGGCGCATGTGACTACTGCTAAGATGATAAGGTGAAAACTGCAAAATGTAGAATTGTCCTATATATGCGGTTCTGTGGATAAGAATCGAAGCAAATGTTTAAAATAATTATGAATCTTGGTGATTAACCCCCGAAGAGGCTCAATTATCCTCTGAAGAGTCAAGATTTAAGTCAGTTTTTATCATACGACTTTACGAGGCTTTTATGTAAATACCGACCTAAAAGCTGAAAATTACTCAGGCAACCTTTCATCTGAGCGGCTGCACAGAAAATATGAAAGCTATGAGAAGTAAATGTTGTAAAATTAATCAGGGCTCGAGACTAGACAACTATTCAGTTTTGGGGCAGTTTCTTGGTGTTGCGATCACCAAATGACGTAAAACAAAAGATTCAAAAGAAAGTAAACAATACCCAATGAATGGGGTTAGTTTCTAGAGAAACTGTGGTGCTGCGTCGGTGGGGGGATGAAACACGAGAATTTAGTTTTATCGACTGAGTCGATAAGGTAAATTGACCACCGTAAAAAGATTCAAATAGCTGACGTTTCGAGCGCTAGCCCTTCGTCGGAGCGAATCAAGGAATTGTGGGTAGTGTGTGGTTTTATATAGTAAGCGGTGGAGCTACGCTATTGGTGGAAATTTGGTGACGTGAGAAACAAATGTAGATTAGTTGAATGAAAAGCGTTCGTTGATTCCGTGGGGTTTGAGAGTGCCGATTTGAAAGATGATTTTTTGTTCTAGGTTTTTACGGCTTTCTGTGTTACCCTGGTGTAGGGAAAGGCCGCAGATTGTCATGTGTTGTTTAGAATGGTTAGTAAGATTAAAATGGCGCGCGACTGGTTTGGATGCGTCTTTGTCATTTTTTTCAACGTCTCGGAGATGTTCACGAAAACGGTCGCCCAGTCTCCTCCCTGTTTCGCCAATGTATATCTTTTTGCAAAAAGTACATGTAATGCAGTAGATAACATTTACGGAGGTGCATGTAAAACGATCAGTGATTTTAATAGATCGTTTGGGTCCTGTTATTTTGTCCGCGTTGTGAATGAAAGGACAAGTGTTACATCGTGTGCGTGTGCATTTGAAAGTTCCCGGTACATCGTCAGATTTCAGTGCGCTCGTAACTAGAAAGTTGCCCATGTTTTTGTCACGTTTGAATGAAATTAGTGGGGGTTGTGAAAAAATTCTGCCAGTTTCGGGGTCGTTTTGGAGTAATTTGAAATTTTTTAAAATGATGCTTTTGACTGTGTTGTTGTGTGGGTGGAAAGTGAGGGTGAATGGAATTCTCTCGTTCTCTTCCTTCTGTGGCGTTTGTAGTGCTGACTGTCTGTCGATCTGTTGCGCACGTGCACAACAGATCGACAGACAGTCAGCACTACAAACGCCACAGAAGGAAGAGAACGAGAGAATTCCATTCACCCTCACTTTCCACCCACACAACAACACAGTCAAAAGCATCATTTTAAAAAATTTCAAATTTCTCCAAAACGACCCCGAAACTGGCAGAATTTTTTCACAACCCCCACTAATTTCATTCAAACGTGACAAAAACATAGGCAACTTTCTAGTTACGAGCGCACTGAAATCTGACGATGTACCGGGAACTTTCAAATGCACACGCACACGATGTAACACTTGTCCTTTCATTCACAACGCGGACAAAATAACAGGACCCAAACGATCTATTAAAATCACTGATCGTTTTACATGCACCTCCGTAAATGTTATCTACTGCATTACATGTACTTTTTGCAAAAAGATATACATTGGCGAAACAGGGAGGAGACTGGGCGACCGTTTTCGTGAACATCTCCGAGACGTTGAAAAAAATGACAAAGACGCATCCAAACCAGTCGCGCGCCATTTTAATCTTACTAACCATTCTAAACAACACATGACAATCTGCGGCCTTTCCCTACACCAGGGTAACACAGAAAGCCGTAAAAACCTAGAACAAAAAATCATCTTTCAAATCGGCACTCTCAAACCCCACGGAATCAACGAACGCTTTTCATTCAACTAATCTACATTTGTTTTTCACGTCACCAAATTTCCACCAATAGCGTAGCTCCACCGCTTACTATATAAAACCACACACTACCCACAATTCCTTGATTCGCTCCGACGAAGGGCTAGCGCTCGAAACGTCAGCTATTTGAATCTTTTTACGGTGGTCAATTTACCTTATCGACTCAGTCGATAAAACTAAATTCTCGTGTAAACAATACCCACATCACAACACAATAGCTAACCAACAATAGTCTCCGCAACACCAAGAAACACCCAGTTTTGGCTAGTAAATCGGGAACTATCGGCAAATCATCGTTGATACGAAGTGTTCGAGTGAGACCGCAAGATGGATATGATTGGCTCCGAAGTATATTCTATCGTTACTTACATTCGGGAAACTCAGACGATGGCAATACATTCTCGTCCCCAGAGCCCGCGATCCTTCTGGTCTGCGCGATCCCTGGCGCAGACCAGAAGGATCGCGGGCTCTGGGGACGAGAATGATGGCAATAGTGACTGCTGCGCAGGCGCAGTAGTCACAAAAATGATGTTTATTTTTTTCACACTTTCGACTTCTTGGAAGTAAACGGTGTAAGGAAACGCCATCAACAACTGACACATCAAATACTTCATTTATTTTATTGAAAAGTTCTTTTTTGACTAGTACAACAAAATAGCAACACGCTGTACCATTCCATTCGAGTAAGTTCACGTTCAAATATTAACCCTTTCACTCCCACATCAATTATGGAGACATAGTGAAGTTTGTCGACAAAATACAATTTTTTCATTTTTGGCACTCTTGGGAGCTAAAGGGTTAAATAACAAAAATATTAAACATTAATTTTTTATTTTGGGTTTGTTCACAGTCCTAAGCCCAAATCAAACACTAATCGACTGGCAATGGCACAACGTATGGTAATTAAACATAACTACATTGTATGCATGAGTTTTTAGAGTAGTCTACAAAAAGTTTAAATTTCCTGGTCTTTCTTAAACCAATCAGAACTTGAAAGCCAAATCAAAACCACTCGTTTTTCTGCGCTTGACACCGGGGTGCTTTTTTTCCCCGCGCTTTTCGCTGGTTGTAATTTTTTTATGCTAGTTTTGATTGGTTCATTGAATTATTCACAACTGCTTGTTATCGGCTAGATGTGATAACAATGGTTTTGTTTGTACGACAGCTTTGAGCGCACATGGCAAGAGAATTGTTGAATCCAAAAGTACCCTGCTCGCAGGCTCTCACTATCTCTTGGCTATAATGAATAAACGGAAAACATAAGAAACCAATTGAAATCCCTCCAGCTGCGTAGCTAGCCGTTTTTTTTCACAGCTGTGCAACTCTTAATTTGCTACTGCGTGAAAAATATGCCAGTTTCACAGGAAAAAACCATTCATAAAATCATTTCAAACAGAGTGACAAAATAGTTGAACAATGACTTTTTAACGTGACCTTTGTACTACAAAAACCTAACAGATCTATTTACAGATGATTGAAAAGTCAGCGCTTCTTTTTAAATAACAAATTATCACAAATATAAATTGTTAGATTGAAAAGTAGTTAACAAAACAGCGATTGCCAAGTATGAAACAAGGGTGGTTTTCACTAGCGGTTAAAGTATAAATAGAAATACAAGGAAAAGAAATTAAACCTTTCTATTTTCTTCTGTTTATTATGCACATCTTCCTACTCAACAAGTCAAACCGTCTGGAGTGGGGTGAAGCACAAGAATTTGGTTTTATCGACTGAGTCGATAAGGTAAATTAGCCACCGTAAAAAGATTCGAGAAAGCTGACGTTTCGAGCGCTAGCCCTTCGTCGGAGCGAATCCAAAAAATATGCAGTTTCTCTAGAAACTAACCCCATTCATTTGGAGTGGGGTTAGTTGGGAAGGGGCGGGGTAGCATGAAATTGTTCAAGTCATTGAAAGTTTGAGAGAAGGGTGTTGAGTTATTGAGATTCTACTGTAGGTTTCTTTTTAAGTCCCAGTTTTAACAAACAAATTCTCCTTATCACATTACATACATTTCTTATAGATCTAGTTGGAAGAATTGTTAAAATATCAAGACAAATTTTCTATGGTATTAATTTCCTTATTTCTCAGGATAATTTTGATACTGGTCACTATTGGAAATTAAAATGCATTAACTACAGTTTCTATAGCACGAGATGATTGGAAGATAAACCAGAGCATCAGAAATTGTTCATTCTTAGGAAGTTTTGAAAGCATTTACATTTTGCTTCTTATACCATCATGTTAAGTATTTCAAGATCTTGGACACTTTCCATCTTCCTGAGAAGATTAATAAGGAAATTCTTATTACTTGCATAATTGAATTTGTAATGATACTGTTAAGAGAATTAAGAAATACAAACTAAAGGTGATTTAACTATCGACGTCTGCATCAAGAGAGTTGGTTGGAGTGAAGAGTTGGTCAGCCTTTTTATTTATGACATACACGAGTCCAAATGAAAGAAACGTGATGATTATTCCAGCGGCAAGTGTCACAGCCTACAAACAGAAAAGAAAATTAAGAATATTGTAAATGGTTTAAACCCAGGAGTATCAGTAGGTTGTCAAGTGTGATCGTCCGGGTAAGTGCAGTTCTGAAAAGAACTGTTGTCACTGACAATGACCGACGTTTCGACAACCTGAGGGGAAGTCATCTTTAGAGTCATGACTCTGAAGATGTCTTCCACTCAGGTTGTCCAAACATCAGTCAATGTCAACAACAACAGTTTTATTCAGAACTACACTAACCTGGACGATCATATTCGACAGACTACAAAAGTAATGTTTACTACATGAGCGGGAGTGTTGTATCGGCCTATACAATCACGAGGCGCAGCCGAGTGAATGTATAGTGCCGATACAACACGGACGCGAATGTAGTAAACAACTTGTGAAATTCACATTCACATGTAAATTAGATACAACCACTAGTGAGTTGTATCTGGAACGTAAATTAGATACAGTGGAACCCCGCCTTACGGTCACCTCGTTAATACGGTCACCTCGTTATTACGGTCACTTTTTTTTGTCCTTATAATGAAACCCCGTTAATGCGGCCACCCCGTTAATACGGCCAAATTTTCATGGCCCGTTGGTGACCGTATTAACGGGGTTCCACTGTACAACCACTAGTGAGTTGTATCAAGATTGTATCTGGTATACAGGGTAACCATGTGATTGGAATGGCTCATTTCTATTTGTTAGTACCCTTATGAATTATTAATGAATTTTACAATAAAGAATACAGTTATTATGCAATGACAATACAGTAACCTCTCTTATGATAGACACCCCTGTAAGGTGGACACTCTTTAAGACAACCATTAATTATTGACTGGTTCTGGTCGAATTTCACTTGTTCATCTGTAACTTAACTCTATAATGTGGACTCCTCTCTAAGGTGGGTTACTAGAGCTGGTCCTGAAAGTGACATGGTTCATAGTTCGTGAAATGGCCCAAGGCTGCAATCTGCTTTGAGACAAAGACCATTGTCCTGTGTTGGCTGTGGTGAACTGTCTCCCTACCGATGGCCCTCACGAAACAGCCTGACCCAGTTTCTGTAGCAAGAAGACGTATTGCACACCCCCCCCCCCCCCCCCCCCCCCCCCAACGCCAATGGGGTGCTAGTCCATCACAGGATGACCTGGTTTATATACCATAAAGTTTCTAGGAGTACTACGTTTTCCCCCTGGATGGGATGCAAGTCCATCACTGGGTTACCACCAGTATTATATCTCCAGTATTCATTTATACACCGGGTTTCTGTCGTTGTATTGTTTCCTTGGACAGGCCTTCAAACAAACCGCCATATAAACATTTGTGAAATCTTCTATAAACAGTTTCTTTGCCGCCTACAGGATATACCAGTATTATTAAAGAATAGATAAAAATGCTCTTTCCAGCTCTGGGCATTAATGCTTGTTCTCTTTCCAGTCAAAGCCAAAGTTTTCCAAATTTTACATTTTTTTTGAAAACCCTTGTCAGTTGTAGGGGTGTAACGATTCACATTCCTTGCGATTCGATTCAATTTCGATTATTGCCTTTCGATTTCGAATATTTTGATTCGATTATGAAAATGTTTCTTGCAGATAGTTTTAGACTTATCTGTTGTACCGTCTTTAGCTGGAAACCATAATATTTCCACACAGCTGATCTAAAATATGCAGGCGGATTCGCGATTGCTTGGTCGTTCGTCACCATGTTTGAGAACGTGTCAATGAGGGTGTAGCCTGTTCCAGGCGTTAAGTTTGTGGCGCGCGAAAGAAAAAACTGGCGCAGGAGTCTTCCCTCGCGCCGACCCTAGCGCCGCGTGCCGCTTTTCGCTGCTCCCCACAATCTAAACGCCTGGAACAGGCTAATGAGGGTGTTGCGCATGGTTTGCCTTATTTGGAAATTCTCAAGGGGTGGTAGAAGGGCAGCAATTTTACCAGGCAACACAAAATGGCGCATGAACTGCAAACGTCTTTGTTCGTCAATCAAAAACGCAGGTTTTAAAGAGTTCTGAATTCTGATTTCACAATATATTAACTTATTGAGGGCACCCAGCAAAAGGTATGCAAAATTCAAACCAAAATCGAAACGTGGGAGCAAAGAATCGTGAATCGAACCGAATGGTCATAATCGCAATTAATCGAGAATTTGATTAATCGTTTCACCACTAGTCAGTTGAGATGGTCTGTTGTAGAAATAAAAACAAAGTTGAGCTTGAATTAAAATACCTCAAGCTGTGGACTTCCAACAAGAAAGAGTCGCACTGAAAGATCGTCACCCCACCTAAAAAAAAAACAAATACAAAAACGATTAAGTGTAAAACACTGAAAAAAAAAAAAGAAAAAAGATCAACATTTGGATGGTCACACTTTAGGATTTCATCCACAAACTCAAAAGTTAGAACCACCTTGTACAGCATAATAAACAGTACCACAGGAAAGTACTGCTCAATAGCTTTCATTTGAATGGTCACACTTAGGAATTTATCCACAGACTCAAAAGTTATAACCACCTTGTACAGCATAATAAACAGCACCACAGGAAAGTACTGCTCAGTAGCTTTCATTTGAATGGTCACACTTTAGGATTTCGCCGCCCCTTCCCTCTTCCCCAGTCCGCGCTCGACTCGCTTCCCTCGCCGATTTTAACCTCAGATCCAATTCCCCAAAAAGAAGCCTGTTCACAGGCTAATCCACAGACTCAAATGTTAGAACCACCTTGTATCGCATAATAAACATCACCACAGGAAAGTACTACTCAGTAGCTTTCATTTGAATGGTCACACTGCAATATTTCATCCACAGACTCAAAAGTTAGAGCCACCTTGTACAGCATAATAAACAATACCACAGGAAAGTACTGATCAGTAGCTTTCATTTGAATGGAGACTAAATTTTTTTTTAAATTATAGCGCTAAAATTTAGTTTCTCAGACGTTTCGAGGCTGCTGCCTCTTCATCAACCTCGTTCCCAGGGTCTCTCTTCTTCCCGCCCCCTGGAGAGAGAGAGAGAGAGAGAGAGAGAGAGAGAGAGAGAGAGAGAGAGAGAGAGAGAGAGAGAGGGAGGGAGGGAGGGAGGGAGGGAGGGAGGGAGGGAGGGAGGGAGGGAGGGAGGGAGGGAGGGAGGGAGGGAGGGAGGGAGGGAGGGAGAGAGGGAGGGAGAGAGAGAGAGAGAGAGAGAGAGAGAGAGAGAGAGAGAGAGAGAGAGAGAGAGAGAGAGAGAGAGAGAGAGAGAGAGAGAGAGAGAGAGAGAGAGAGAGAGAGAGAGAGAGAGAGAGAGAGAGAGAGAGAGAGAGAGAGAGAGAGACTCAAAAGTTAGAACCACCTTGTACAGCATAATAAACAGTACCACAGGAAAGAACTGATCAGTAGCATTCATTTGAATGGTCACATTGTAAGATTTCATTCACAGACTAAAAAGTTAGAACCACCTTGTACAGCATAATAAACAGTACCACAGGAAAGTACTGATCAGTAGCATTCATTTGAATGGTCACATTGTAAGATTTCATTCACAGACTAAAAAGTTAGAACCACCTTGCACGGCATAAAACAGCATGACAGGAATGTTCTCATTAGTAACTTTGAATTCATTTTTACAAATTGCTGCTAACTACGGTATGTTTTTACACTGTATCCTAAGCCCACACTCAATCTTCACCTTCCATCAGGCTAACTGTACATGTACATAAACAGCTAGAAATTGTTTCTTCACCTAAATTGTTAAAATGGAAGTACATGACAGGAAATTACTTAACTGAGTAAAAAGGGTAACCGACCAACTTACGTGCTTTCAGCCCATGTGGAGTACTCAGTAGAATCATATTTATTTAGCAGGAATGCTGGTGATGTGGCAGATGAAAGAAACACTGAACCAATGGCACATATGCCTGCGCCACTTGTATTCTTCCCTTGCATGCTGGCATTAACAACACCCTGTGATATGAAAACAACGATACCAACTAGTTTGTAAATTTAGGCCAAGTTAAAAACTAGAGGAGTAGTTTGTACACTGATTGCATCACAAATCCTAAGGGGGAGGGAGGAGGGGAAGGGGGAAGGGGGAAGGGGGGGAGGGGGGAGTGGGAAGGGGGGAGTGGGGAGGGGGGGAGTGGGGAGGGGGGGGGAGTGGGGAGGGGGTGGTCGCAGGGAGAGAGGGAAAAGGAAAGGGGGGACTAGAGTAAAAATGGTTCAGAATAAGAAACTGATTGTCAGGCTTTATAAGGTTTATGCTGTTTTTAATAACAGGGAGGGGCCCAGGCCCAAGATCCACCACTGCATATAAGGTTGATTTTTTACCATGTAAACTAGATGCAATTTTTAAACACAGTTAAAAAATGACCCACTCCTTGTTTTCTCACCCACCTCCTCTGAAGCAGAACATTGTTTGCTTGTTGAAGGCCATTGATAACCAGTAAAGTACAACAGCAGGTAGTAAATTGTTGTTGTAAATGTGTTGCTTGTGGTGTTTACACTAACATAACGTGGAAACGGTTCTGGGAATGGTTTATCTGCAAAGAAAAACATGTTTTTTTTAAAAGACAAAGCCTGTGATTTTACAGTAAGCACTTAGCTGATTGTGTTATTTTATTATTTGACTAAGGCATCATTTAACCATATCAGAGAAGAGAATGCACAAAATATGCAAAAGTATTACACTGTAGCAAACCAATTAAGCAGTTGAATAATAAATCCCTTATCGATGGTTTGACAGATAATACGCACTGATATGTTACTTGTTGCTCACATTTTTCCTCACCCCTACGGGACTCATAAAAATACTATACAAATCATTAAATATCTGTGCATATTATCTGTCAAACCATCAAATAAGGTGTATTTATTTGACCAATGCAGTATCAAACAGTGTCACAACAACAATAAATTATGTTGTGCCCTTACAGTTTTTCAATGCATCCCATGACTTCTTGGAAAAAACTTCTCTGTAAAGAGGACAGTTGGAGCTGATGAAAAAGCAGTATGCTAAGTGACCAATCTGTGGGGAAAACAAATATTCCACTCATGTCACTAAAATAACATCAGTACCAATCCAACTCTTGGGTTACCTGGGGGGGGGGGGGGGGGGGGGGGGGGGGAAGAGGAAAAGTTGTGGAAGCTAACTGAGAAGGTGTCAGGAACTGAGAGAAAATGACATTTGTGAAATAAAAGGTGGTGGTGGTTAATCACACAGGATTGGTTGGAAACAAGGTGGAAAGAGGGTTAAATGAAAAAAAAATCGGAAAGTTGTGATCACTGCCATGAAGATCTTAAAGATCTTGGCTTTTAAGTCTGTTTTAGTCTTATACCCGGTTCACATTAACGCTTAAACATCATAAACATGTTTAAAAAATAATGTTGTTTAGTTCAAAACAGGTTTAGAAATATACCTCCTAACCTGCCGTAATATTTGGAGTGAAATCTTTACTAAAAGAAACATTTGTGACCTTTATAACCATTCCAGGTAGTTTGAGTCATACATTTTAAAACGTTCAAGATAGAGGCTTAAAACGTAGTTAAACTAAACAACATCTTAACATGTTTAACCATTGGTGTGAATGGGGTATTAAATTATGTTAAAATAAATGAATAATGTCATGTTGACAAAAATTTGCTATGATAAGCTTAATGATTAGAAAAAAAAAACACGAACAGACACTCCAACTCACCACTGCTTCTGTATCATTATCTACTTTGATCTCGTATTTGGGCAGCTGTCCATCATTGGCCAATTTATACAGAGCTGTCGCTACTGTGGCTGTAATCTTGGCAAGTTTCTACAATGACAAAGTCATATATTTTTTTTGTAATTTATTTTTTTTTTGCAACATTTTGCTAATAATATAATACAATACAACATGTATTAGTGAAAACATCTGACCAATTTTATTTTATTTCATGATGTTACCTTTGTAAAGTTTGTTATAAGATAAACTGTATCCTCCTCCTTTGGGAAATTTCCTCCCACTTGGTACAGATCATCAAAGTGACTATTGTAAAACCTAAAAAAAGCAGGCAATGGAGTACAGTATAGAAAAAGCCTGTTAATATGAACACCAACAGGACTAGCAAAATAAAATTATCTTTTACTATTTATGGCGTGTCTACATTGAGGTAACTAAAGGCTGGTTTTCACTAGCAGCGGAACTTCGGAGTCAAAATCAAAGCATACAGAAGTTCCCGACTCGAAACTCGAAATTCACGACTTGAAACTCGAAACACTCGACTCGAAGATTTCTCCTCAAAGTTTTTCGAGTTTTGAGTTTCCAGTTTTGAGTCAAAGTCATTCGAGTTTCGAGTGACTGTCAACTTACATTTGACAGGTACGGTAGAGTGTTACAATATAGCCAGAACCAAACAACAGAGTCATAAGCAGAGTTTCCTATCTTTACTTATGATTCTGTCACTTATGATTCTAGTGAAAACTAGATCGTCAGATTCTTAAGCAGAAATCTGTACTTGGAAGGTCTGGAAATGGGCTGTGATTGGTTTATTCTTCTGATTCTGCTTGCAACTCTGGCAATCTAGTTTTACCAGATCACAAGTGATAGAGTCATGTACACAATCAGAAAAAACACAGCAACCTTTTGAATCTTGCGAATCCTAATCCGTTAAGATTAGGACTCTGTTGTTTGACTTTAACTAGGTCATAATTTATTAAATAAAGTGCTTTTACTTACGACTTGATTAAGACTCCGACACTAATGAAAACCAGCCTTAAAGAATAGTCAGTCCAGTGAAAATGTTTTGCCTTACTTCTACTTCCATGGACAGAAAAAAACTTTCAGGGAACGATACTCCGTTTCTGTGCACCAATTATTGATGCAAAGTGACTTTATTCTTACATCAATGTGATAATCAATGGCAACACATTGACTAATACATGTATCTCTGATGTGTTCAAGGTGGAAAGAACAGAGGGCAGGGTGGGGCATAAACTAGAGAAAGCACACATGGCATTTCTTACTTGTTGGTATACTGAGTTTTATGGTCTGTAAGCACAATCCCAGGAATTTCTATGTTGGATCTCAAGAATCTCTGGAATGAAGCTGGTGGCAGAGGTGACTCAGTGGGCTCCTCGACACTCAAGTTGTGATTACTTCCTGCTTCTCGAAGAGCTTGAAGCAGCATTTTAACCTATGAAACAACATAACACTGAGCCACACTGGCAAGTCTTCACAAGCCTAATGGCTCACAACTGACGGAGCTTAACCCAGTTTTTGTAGCATGAAGCGACTGAGAGTATTAACTACTCCCCCCTGGATGGGATGCTAGTCCATCACAAGGTTACCCCCCCCCCCCCCTCCCCAGCATCATGTTGCCGGTGCCCATATGTGGAGGCACGGTGGTCTAGTAGTTAGCGCGTCGGACTTTCAACCTGAAGGTCGGTAGTTCGTGGCCTGGTCTCTGCCGTCGTGTTGTTTCCTAAGACAAGAAACTTTGCTCCACATTGTCTCTCTCCACCCAGGTGTATAAATGGGTACCGACAACAAAATGCTGGGGGTAACCCTGCGATGCACTAGCATCCCATTCAGGGAGGAGTAGCAATATTCCTAGTTGCTTCATGCTACCGGAAACCAGGTTAAGCCCTGGCCATGTGGGCCATCCAAGGCTCGCGTGCGACTTTACCTTTTTTACCTTTTACCCATTTAAACACCTGGGTGGAGAGAGACAATGAGGAGCAAAGTTTCTTGTCTAAGAAAACAACACGACGGCAGAGACCAGGCTTGAACCACCAACCTTCAGGTTGAAAGTCCGATGCTCCAACCACTAGATCACCATGCCTCCACTCTGAGCCATAACGAGTGGTGTCAAAAAGATAATTTTTATTAGAAGGTGGTGTCAAAAAGACAATTGCTGTTGAAAGGAAAGACAATGAATTGGGGGATAAAATTAACAGGATATTACAGTACCTCATGATCACTCGCTGTGCTCTTTTTTCTAGAGACTGGATCAGAATGAGCCCACAATGGACCTTCGTCGTCTATGAGTCCTACTTGGTTAAGCTCTATGAAGTACTTTATGTTTTTCGTCTTCATCTTGAATTTTTCATTTCCTTCACTTCTCACCTAAATAAAATGGATTGAAAGAAAAAACATATCATCAAGGGTCCTTGAGATGCACCTTGTTTAATTTCACGGCTGTTCTAAGATTTTAAAAGGCATTGATAATATCACACTGGATATGATTACAAAATAATAACAAAACATTTGTATTTTCTTTCTGTTTGAATGGTTAATTATGGCTATTCCTGCATATTATACTTTTTCTCAGATGTCAAGGCATGCAGTCCAAACGAAATCAAACTGGATCCAGTTCTACTGCATTCAGTTGGTTCGATAATCGAACTCACACAAAATTAAATATTCAATTATGTTTGATTGCAAAACTGAAATGAACGAAAAACGTTCTATTAGTTTTCGTGGTTGATTTTGTTCAATTAGACACCCCAGGCTTATTAAGATGCAAGTCTTACCTTCCATGATTCACTGGGAAAATCATTGTGCTCCATATCATAAACCATTCTTGATGAGCCAATGTAATCCCAACTTTCCTGTACAAAATGAAACGGGTTTTCAGTGTAAAGTTTATGAACATGGCTTTAGGAGCCTTTAAAAGATAAGAGAAATAAAAAAACGGATGAATAAAAATACTAAGGCTACTCATAAACAAATGAATTATTGCAAGGAATTGAAACATAGGCGGCGCTCTGCAGTTTTAAAATATTGATTGCTCTTGTTGAAGTGTGTGTACTAGGCATGCGTGTGTAAGTCAGTAAGTAAGTAAGTAAGTAAGTAATACATCGATTGATTGTAAAAACACAGGAATGTATTTGAAAAAGAAAGACTAGCTTGTAAACGTTAAGATCAATCAAGTTATCAATCACAATGACAATGTGGTTATAACAAAAGGGAGTGGGCATAATACGAGGGTGGGCAAAGTGACAATTCACTGTTAGTAATCAAGGAGTTCAAGTTTATATTTAATCTTTTTTTAATTAATTTAATTCGTAACTGTTAGTATCCAGTATATATATGCGTCATCTTATGTCTTGTTTTCAGCACTGAAAAGCCCTAGGTAAATGGACGACTAAATGTAGGTTGTCAGTGAGCAAATATCTGAAAATCATGATTATGGGCGATTAAGGAAAGAAAGTGGAAAAAAAATTAATACTAAGGCAAGTTAAAGTAAAAAAAAACCCACTTTTTTAGAATTTTTTATTAATTTTTTTCAAAATCGTGTAAAAAGGACTTTGGATCTAGAGCAAAGTCGACCTACAAAAAATGACAAAAAAATACCGAGCGGAAGTGGAAGTGTGGACATTGAAAGTTTCAAATTTCTTAACATTTTGACGCGACAAGATCGGCAATGATGCATGTGCGGAAGTTGTCACGTGGGTAAATTCGAACCCAGTCTGTGCACACCAAAAAAACTATTTCAAGCCACCTTAAACAACTTTCCACAACATAAATTACTAATAAATTAACAGTTTAGCCTCCATAAGTGATGATCCAAAATGCAATTACTCTACATGACAAACAAGAAACAAATTATAAAGACGATAAAAAACATTACTCTTGAGTTTCTATTGATCAACTCACCCCCTGAAAAAATGTAAACATGATATGATTCTTGGGTGGTTTAACAGAGCCCTGTAATCAAATAAAGAAATCAACTAAGATTGAACAAAACACAACTCCTCCCCGGCTGATCGCCACCTTGTCGTTGGGTAGGGGAGCTTGGGTGTCTCACAGAACCAAGGAGCTTAGCCTCCTGGTAGGGTCACCCATGCCGGACTGGTCAAGGGGTAGGAGCCAGATGAGGCGCGATTCACTAGTTGCAGTCCAGGTTAAGGATTGGGCACAGGGCTAACAATGTTTAATACAGAAACAGTATTGCTGCCTTACTTGCCAGTGGGAATAATAGGCAGAAACACAACCGTACTCCATACTGCCACACTGCCAAGAGTGATAGATCTAAAGCTAGACTTACATTTACATGAAAGCCAAGAAAAAGTTTGTCCTAGGAGAGATGGCCATGCCTTCATCAGTAGATTAGGCAAGTTAACCCTTTCACTCCCAGAGTCAATTCGGGAGACATGAAGTGTAGTTCTAACTTTCGAGTCTATTGATAAAATCCCATAGTGTGACCATTCAAATGAAACCTCTTCAGCAGTACTTTTGCATGGTACCATTTGTTTTTCAATATTTTACAAAATTAATTTGGAATTTTTCTTGAATTTTGATGTTTGGCACTCTTGGGAGTGAAAGAGTTAAAGTCAAACCACAAAATTTTTGTCCCAAATAAACATATACGTAAAACAGGTCAACAATTCAAGCTTGTAGAAGATTTTTCCTCCAAGTCATTTTAGAAATAATTCATTTTGAAAAAGAAAAGAGTTTTTAGTAACCACTTGTTTATGGCTTTTTGTATCTGTGCGAAAAATTGTCTTTGAGTAAAGCGTACAGTAAGTGACATGCGGATGGTCACAGTTTTGGTGAAGTGACTTACAATTCTTTTCATAGCTCCTAACACCTTTGCTACAGCGAGCGCCACAATGATTCCCGTGCCGTCATTATCTACTCCTGGAGTTAGGTCATGGAAGAATGAACTGGAATCCAGCTTAAAGGGGATAAGAGAAACTAAGAATATGCTTCTGATATCAACACATGTTAAAGCACACAATGTATATATCCAAAAAACTAATGCACACAATCACAAAACTAATGAATTTAAAACACTGTCTGAAGAAGGTGCAGCTAAAATAACAAATCTGACCGGTAGTACTGTTGGGAGAATTGACATATTTTCAGGGAAAGTAATAGTTCCGCAAGGATAAAAGATAATACTGATATTTTGGCTTAGTAGTGAAAAAAAGATTGACCTTTCACATTAATTATTTCATAAGGAGAATCAATATTTGTTACAGTACTACTATATTGGCCATTTTTGCATAGGCTCAATATTAATGTAACAGTGCATTTTTGTACAAAATTGATTAGCAAGATAGAAGATGATTTAATGTATACAAAACTTTAAATACACACTTTATTGTAATAGGAACATATGCCTATTATACTGTATAGTACCTTGGCAGCAAGCATCACCACCTTTTTCTCGTCACTCAGAGCTTCTTTTATGGGATACAGGGTTCCCCAAACATTTGAATCTCCAAGAGGCTGGCAAAACTCACCTATGTGTCAAATCAAATCATCAAACTTTTCTTTTAACAAAGGCATCTTTCCAAACTTGGAACAGTCAAATTGCTCAACACAACACAACATTTTGCATACTTAAATCTTTTTTTTTTTTAATTTGCAAGCATACTTAAATCTAACTTTAAGGTACATTGTGTACCACCATGACTTACTGCCTGTAGGGTTCGGCATATGTGTTTTTCTCATACATGTTGGAGTATCTTTGGCAGCGTACATAAAATCCTTCAGCTGTACAGCACACAATGGGTAATCAGGTTTGGATTGATTGTTGTATGTCTTATAACACTGTGATAAGAAGAGATAATCAAAACAAAAATGTGAATATGGTAAAATGGGGCAAAATATATTCTATTCAAAATGTATTCTGTATACACTGCTGGCCATGATGTAGGTGGACTGCTTTGCAAGTTGCAAGAACATTGTTACTTGGTCCCAGACATTGTTTCTTACCCCCCCCCACCCCCCCCCCCCCCCCCCCCCCCCCCCCCCCCCCCCCTGGATGGAATTGTCTCAGCTTCACATTAAACTTTTAATTCTCCCAACCCCCTCTCATTTTTGCATTAAGTGATGATGATGATGATGATGATAACTGTATTTAGGTCGCAAATCTTGTAGGCAGGCAGAGGTATCCAACTAATCAGAGACTATGTTATGTTTGCATGCATGCCATGTTCAATGTCGTAAAGTTAGTACCTTTAGAAGGTCATCCACTTCTTTCTCATCATTCAAAGCAAACATGGGAATATCATAGTACTTAAAAGACATGAAATTACCCTGCAAAAAACAACAACAGTAATTTAAATTATGAACCAGCGTTTAGTAAATTTTCCAAAACACATGTATAACAAACTTGAAAAGGGTGGCCCAATTTTTACAAGCAAGTTGCAATCCATTTCTGAGTGGACATCTGTAGTCAGAGACACTTGTTTATAGTTTCAGTGTACTTTGAGTAATTTTAAACAAAACTAGACCTTTTTTTTGGTTTCCGTTGATGCAAATACCTTTTGGCTTTTCAAAGTGATGTTAGAAATTTTGAATATGGAGAAGAAATGACCCAATCCAGTACATTTAATAAGTTCAAGTTCAAGTTTATTATTCACACTTATTCAATTACAATACAGCAACAATAAGGAAAAAAAGAGAAGAACAGAGCTAACTATACATTGAATTAAACATAACAAAGGAAAAAGTGTGTAGCAGCCAAAGGAGCCAAGCTTTCGAGTTGGCTACTACCACAGAGCGATTACAAGTGGGTGGAGTTTACAAGTAGTTTACAAGTGGGTGGAGTTTATACAGAACTTTCTGTCGGGTTGACAAAAACTTGAAGTTAACTTACACCCTCATTCCACTTGACTTTTTGGCAGTTTCCATACTCTGAGTTACCATTGTAAACTCCTGAAAAAACATATACACAACAAAAATCATTTTGATTTTGATCATAAGGATCACCAGTGATTTCAAAATGGATGTAATACATGACGAAAATACAAAAGAAATTAATGTTTAACAAGTGTTTGGAAATCAATTGAAACACTCCTCATTTTTGCATTCTTTATTTCTCCTTCTAAAATCATTTTGTTTGAGAAGTAATATCAAACATTCGACACAGTATTTCATCAGATTTCCAAACACCTTGAAGTGGGTTAAAAAAAAAATCGGCTGCACCTCGTTTTTCAACCCACTTCGCGGTGTTTGGAAATCTCATGAAACACTGTGTCTCATGTTTGATATATGACGTAACTGCTACACTCTACTTTTTTAATGGAATGTTACTTACCAAAACGATCATTGGGACATGCATAATCAGGAGAAGTGCCTGCAACAAAATAATATTATTGTTATATGCTCAGACAGATTACACTAGAAATAAACACATTAAATGGTTTGAATGATCCAGAGGTGCTTAGCATTTACAGGAGAAACCAGAAATTCTTCTTGGAAAATAAAATGATTTACATCATACCATCTGGAAAGCTTCAGAAATTATGAGCTGTCAGTTTTATTAAACTATTAATATACATTCTTTTGGCTCCTTTTAGTCTCTTCAGCTGATTTGGCTACACTTTTGCCCTCATTTGAGTTTTTGCATGACATTTCTAACCATATGGTTTGTGTAAGCACCCCAAGAGTCTCAGACCAGCATCTAGTCAATCAGTGGATTGAACAGGTGAGGGTAATCAGATAAGGAGGCGTAAATGCTGAACAATAGGCAGATGTCACAAATGAGAACTTGGTTATTAAAAAGAAAAGAAATTTGTGGTAGGAGCCTTGGCTGACTTTTCCTAGTTTGGCCACTGGTCAAAAAAACTAGACAAGATAATGGCCACATGTTGAAGATGATCTTGAACACAAAGGTGTTCAGAAGAAAGGTTAGTACTTGTTAATAACTGATGAGCATATGCGTTGCAGGTAAAATTCATTTTCAGGTTAGATCAGTATTCAATCTAGGTTAAATGTGTATACCCAGTATACAATCTAGGTAGGCTAACCCTAACCCCAGCACAAAGATAAGTAGCTCTAACACAAAGTTAACCCCAGCTAACTCTAACCCCAGCACAAAGATAACTAACACAAAGTTAACCCCAGCTAACTCTAATGCAAAGCTAACCATAGCTTACTTTAACACAAAGTTAACCCTAGCTAACTCTAATACAAAGCTAACTGTAGCTTACTTTAACACAAAGTTAACCCCAGCTAACCCTAATACAAAGCTAACTGTAGCTTACTTTAACACAAAGTTAACCCCAGCTAACCCTAATACAAAGCTAACTGTAGCTTACTTTAACACAAAGTTAACCCTAGTTAACTCTAATACAAAGCTAACCGTAGCTTACTTTAACACAAAGTTAACCCCAGCTAACTCTAATACAAAGCTAACCGTAGCTTACTTTAACACAAAGTTAACCCTAGTTAACTCTAATACAAAGCTAACCGTAGCTTACTTTAACACAGCGCTCCAAGCTCACTTTTTCAATAAGTCGCCTTTTGGCGACCTGCATTTTTAAAATGGTCGCCATTGGAAAATTTTGGTCGCCAAAAATTGTCATTTCATTAAACATAAGACACTTCATGCTACTTTACATGAAGACACTACTGCTGAACGTTTTCAAAATGACCGCTCAATGAATTCGAAGCTGCGTTACGCAGATCCTTATGCCAGTACACATGTCTTGCGATGCAAGAGGAACAGATTCATCATTGACCTTATACAGGAGAAAAGCATGGTAATATTTTTTTGATTTAACGATGATTCAATTAAAAATCGATAAAACATAAAGTCAACTTTGTTTTGAGCTGAAATGCTTTGGTCGCCAAATGGCGACCTTCGCCTATAATTCAGTTGCCAATTTTTTTTCACTCGCTATGGCGACCAAATTGGTCGCAGCTTGGAGCGCTGTAACACAAAATTAACCCTAGTTAATTCTAATACAAAGCTAACCGTAGCTTACTTTAACACAAAGTTAACCCTAGTTAACTCTAATACAAAGCTAACCGTAGCTTACTTTAACACGAAGTTAACCCCAGCTAACTCTAATACAAAGCTAACTGTAGCTTACTTTAACACAAAGTTAACCCCAGCTAACTCTAATACAAAGCTAACCATAGCTTACTGTAACCAACACAGCACTGGCTACATCAATCTTTGTGCTAGGGGTGACAGTTAGCTTTGTGCTGGGGTTAGGGTTAGTTTACCTAGATTGTATACTTGGTACACATTAAACCTGAGAGCAGATTTTACCTGCAACATATATGTGTATTATATATGTTGTGGTTTAAATTTTTCTTTGGTTTGAAAATTTTCAAACCAGTTTAAATTTTGTTTTCCTTTGTCTTAGATTATGATAATGAATCAAGGACAAAGAAAAAATAAAAATTAAACTGGTTTGAAAATTTTTAAACCAAAGAAAAATTTGAACCACAACATATACATGGTACCTTTTTCTGGAGTATATCTATATTTTCCTGATGGGATAGCTATTATCAGGGCTCCACTGATCATTTTACTGTCTATAAGTGGTTTAAGCAAATCTCTAAAAACAAAAGACACAAAGAAAAACTGGATAATGAGTAATCAATGACTTGCGTACATCCTTTTGCCACAAAATTCTCTGTCATCAATCAGCAATTGACTGCACTGATTAGTGATCATTTTCACTGATTACTCATCAACATTATAATTATTATGCTCAATGTAGCGGATTATGCACAGATGTAAATGGTCATTGATAAGGCATGTCTTGATCTTTAGCCCTGCCCAAATGGCAGACAAACTATTATTGCGATCATACCAAAGCAAACATTACTGAAAACAACTTGTGGTCACTTGCGTCTACGTCTGTTTGGGTCACTGACAAAATGGTGAAAAAATTGTGCCTACTTAAAGGCAACTTTGAGCTTGATCAAAGTAATTGCAAGTCAACACAAGCCATCACAAGTGCATGCAAATCCTGGCCAAATAGAGTTGCAAGTTCACAAGTTATCGTAAGCTTCCAATTTGCAATAACTTTCATTCCTGTTTTGCTAGGGCTTTAGTACTAGAAATTAGTAAGAAGGACAATCTTGTCATTTCTTAACATGTAGTGTAGTTCTAACTTTAAGTCTGTGGATGAAATCCAATGGTGTGACTATCTCAATAAAACCTCTTCAGTCGTAGTTTTGCATGGTACCATTTGTTTTTCAATATTTTTTCAAAATGAAATTTAGGATTATTCTAGAATTTTGATTTTTGGCACTCTTGGTAGTTAAAAGGTTAAAGTTGTAAATGCAATAATGAACATCATAATTAAATTTTCCAATTTGTTTTTTCTTTCTGTTGGTGTTTTTTTATGTGTAATGTCAGCACCGAATACCAGCTACAAATGTAAGATGTGATAAAAAAACTAAACTGTCACTGATAAATAATGTACGATAGGTAATGTTTACTACATGAGCGGGAGTGTTGTATGGGCCTATACAATCACGAGGCGCAGCCGAGTGAATGTATAGTGCCGATACAACACGGACGCGAATGTAGTAAACAACTTGTGAAATTCACATTCCAGATACAACTCACTAGTGGTTGTATCTAAGTTACATTCCAGATACAACTCACTAGTGGTTGTATCTAATTTACATTTCAGATACAACTCACTAGTGAGTTGTATCTGATTTACAGGGTAACCATGTGATTGGAATGACTCATTTCTATTTGTTAGTACCCTTATGAATTATTAATGAATTTCACAATAAATTTTACGACGCGACAGAAATGACAAAATGAAAGTGATCATATGTCACAAATTGTGTTTGAAAGGAATAAAACCTAGTAAAATGCCTCAGCTTTCAGGAGTCCTCTTGGGCTCAATGGATTGCACGTCTGACCGGTTGTCAGAAGGCATGGGTTTGATTCCTGTCAAGGACTATGACTTTTGCTTTGTCTCCTGCCTGTGACAAAAGATCACTATCATCTTGTCAAGTTGTCACTGTTGTTCATTAATACTTACATGTCAAACTTATCAGATCTGAACAATGGAATGTAAGGTTTGTGTTGTCCTTGAGAAATTATCCACTCAACATCACTTCTATTTTCGACATAGTGAAGCACTCCAACATGACCATTTATACTAGCTGTGAAAATATGGAAATTATACAAACAAAATTAATTTGTTAATGTTAACGTTTTTGTGGGCAGAGGATAGATGGAATTTATTAGACATGGGGGTTAATTAGAGAGAACTGTTTATTTAATTTCTTTTCTAGATTGAACCAGAATATCTTGTCTTTGATGTGTTACCTAAACCACTTATTTAGAAGTTATTTTTTTACCCTTTTAAAGTTTAAAGATGATTACATGCTTCAGTTTGTTTAAAATATGGTACATCATCTACAAAGTAAGAGCTACTTACAAGTACATCCTATTTGGTGCGTAGCATTTGTGAGAATCACACAAGGCTTTACACCATAGAGGTCTTGATAAATTTTCTGGGCAACCTTATCTCCAGTAGCTGAAGAAGACAAAAAAAATCATTATCACCTGACATTATTACTACTACTATTATTATTATCATCACCAACATCAACATGTCTAAAAGGAAGCATTGAGGCTGATGAATGCCGGCATAAACCATATACGATACAACACAATGGAATTCTGGACACAAGGTAAATGAGGCTTTTCTACATTCCAAATATTGATATCTGAGATCTATCCCTTCATAAAATATTTTCAGTTGTTGATTATGGGCACACTGTGTTATAGTAATGTGTAATTTATCTGAGAACACAAGAAGTTTTTTTCCCCACCCAGAAAACTATTTGGTCATATTGCTCATGGTTTAGACTTTTTACCCAACGTTTATCCAATCAGGTGTAAAATGGGTTGTGCTTGTGTAATATTCTTTTTGGCTACAATGTGTCGGAGAGTTTTAAGTTATTGGAGCGATTTTAGAATACCCGGCCACTTATTAACGTATCCCTGAGCATTTTATATAACGCATCATATGAAAACAAAAGGACCATTCTTATTCAACGGGATGCAAATAAGTGGCCGGGTATTCTACAGTCTAGCCAAGTTATTTTAGGTGCCATAAGTGATTTGAAAGAAAGTTGTAGGTTACTTGATTTACCGGTCGGTACAAAAAATGATTCGTGTAATGAATTTGTCATAAGCAAAGAGCATGTGACAGAGTTGTACCGACTAAATCGGCAGTCTGAACAAGGTTTTAACACTGAAACCGTAACCATAAAAAGATTCATCTATTAAAACTCCAAAAGCTAAGTTATAAGCTTGACATTTTTGCGTACAAGAAGTCAAAACATGCACATTTTGACAAGTGAAATTTTGACCCGTTTGCAGTAAAAATGAAAATCAAGAAGGTGGTTGCGGTGACATGAGTTAAAATATATACAATTTATCTCTTTTTACAAATTGATACCCTGCTTACCGACGTGAAAAAGTCCAAGAAATAAATAAAATGTCCAAGCTACCGGTTTGGTCGCCATATTGATATTCCTAATTATCCCAGAAGTCCCTCGGGTCGCAAATACGTTCTAAGATCACTTCCGGTGTTTCACTCATTTCCGGTCATGTTCAGGCTTCCTTCGCGTTCCCGGCCAAGATGGCGGCTGAGTCTGCAGCACAGGTAATCTTGTCTCTTTATTATACGAATCAATTTCTGAAGGAAAAAAAAACGATTTTGGAGCGATTGCAGAATACCCGGCCCATTCATTTACATGTGTCGGTTTGCTTTATAGAACGAGGCAACAACGGGCACTATTTATTCAATGAGATGCTATGTGGGCCGGGTATTCTGCAATAGAAACTAATAGAGGTTTTGCACGGCAGCCATGTTGCATGGCAGGAACAAATAGATTCTTTTCCCTATGGGAAAGAATGTTCTTTCTAATGCAAAACATTTTCATTGTTCCTGCCATGCAACGTGGCTGCCGTGCAAAACCTGTATTTAGCATATTCTAGAATAATGACAACTTGAAATGAAAGCTACTGAAACAAAAGTCAAAACAATAGAACTGCAAAAGCAAATCAATAGCACCAACATGCATTTTACATAATTAATGTATAGGGTTATACGGAAATCTTACCCTTACCCCAACTATTTACTATATTCTGTGTAATTTTGATACCTCTAATCCATAAGGTGGAAAACTCACTATAATGGGCAAATTATGTCTGGCCCTGTCATCCATTTAGATAATCATCACTTTCTCAGAGAGACACTACTATAGGACAGTCAAACAATTAACATGATTTAAGTTACTGAAAGCAAATGATCTAACCCCTTAGTCTTACCTACAGTTTATCATTATACTATTAAACTATGCATTTCCATTTGACCTTCTAGCTCTTTGTGCGATTAGGGGGAAAGCAGACATTAGATGGTCTGGATAAAAATCTCTTTGCTGATATCCCAGACGGCATTCAACCAGGGAATGTTGTGCAGTTTAGTGGTCAAGAAGGAAGTGGAAAGACTGAAATGCTTCTTCACCTAATTGCTAACTGCATTCTTCCAAAATCGTGGAAAGATCTTGAGCTGAACGGCCGTTCTGTTGGAGTTGTTTTTGTAGATACTGATTACCATTTTCAGTTACTGCGACTGGTGACAATTATTGAACACAGAATTTTGACTGCAATAAGGGTGTCTCAGGCTGTTACCATGTCAACAGAAAATAGCAAAACTAACCATTTGAATCATAATACTACTCAGCAACACAACTCTTGTTATCCTGAGAAGTACAGTGATTATGAGACCTTCATCAAAACTTGCCTTGGCCATTTATTTATTGTACATTGCAACAGCAGTCTTCAGATGTTAGCCACCATCATATCGCTGGAAAATCTGTTGTCTGTGAAACCTGAAGTGGGCGTCTTTATGATTGACAGTTTAAGTGCATTTTACTGGGTTGATAGGTATAAAGGTGGAGAAAGTCTGGGTTATCAAGAATCCAACCAAAGGAAGATTGTTGATGCTATAACGAGATACGTACAACAGTATCATGTAGTACTGATTGTCACAAAACAAGCAATCTTTGGATCAACAGAAAAGGCAACTCGCCGTGACTATTTGTGCCAGAGTTGGCAAAGACTAGTAAATTTTCGTTATGAATTTGATAGGAAGAAAGTACAAAATGGAATGGATTTGATGTACTCAGTTTGCAGAACATACCCCCCAAGCAACAAACATAAACAATTTTACATAAAGGAAAGTGGGATTGAATTTGTACTATAATTTATTTTACTAACTTCTTCTCATGGACCATAATATAATTCCCCCCTTACAGTTTTTCCTTCTTTTAAAAGAGGATTATTTATATGCCTGAGTATTATTTTGAAATAAAGTTTCTAACTCAACCAATGTATTAAAGCCATCTGTCAGTGCTGCAATAATTCTTGGTTTTCACATGACGTCATAAAAATTCAAAATTCTAAAGTATACGTCCTATAAAGCTGTTTCTAATATGGTATTTGGATACCAATGTTATAATCTTTCACAAAAGTTTCAGATTTTAACAATGTTTTGCTTTCGATTTATAAAGGTTTTAAATGTGTCTCGCAATTCGTCACGCTATTTCAGATAAGTCATGAAAATAAACAAAACTGAACCAGTTGAAAGTTATTTTTGAATTATAGATGCTTATAAGCCAATTTAATGGCACTTATAGTGCGTACAATATTTTGTAATGATATTTTTGTTGTTATTAAGTCTTTGAATTTTTGGCCGCTAGGAACACCAAGATGGCCACTCCATACATTTCTTATTAAAAATGTCTAATACTGGTTCGCCCATAACTCTTGGTTGAAATGCCCTTGTGCTTCAAATTTGGCCCAGATGTGTAATTTTAAACTCTCTACGATTCCATAAACATTTTGGAATCGAAATCTGTTGTTAAATGCTTCTGAATTTTGATATGATGTAAGTGAAAACCAAGATTAGACCTTATTCATAAATGGCAGCCGATTTATATATATGTTGTGGTGCAATTTTGTTCATGGTGCAAATTTTACTTTCCTTTGTTTAAAACTCATTATCACACATATTATCATACATTTCCATACCCAAAAACATTATATTCTTTATTGCGTCGTGTTTTGAACCAGAAACATGCCTGAAACCAGGGCCGTAGCCAGGAAAAAAAGGACTGAGGCAATATACATGGTTAAATTGTTCGCCTAGCTATTGAGGGTCTTTATGATGACTACGTTTAAACAAAACACTGAGATCATGACTGAGGCAAGTGCCTCGGTTTGCCTCATACTGACTACGGCCCTGGAAACGCCAATGCCATGTCACAACGAGGTACCTAAGGAGACGCACTTTAATCTGTGATTACTTCTAGTATTTATGTTAATTCAATAGCCCTATTGGCCTCGTTTTTACGCAGGGAATGTACTCTGGATTTCAAGTGACAGGGATGATTGAATGGGGGCAAAAATCAAAAACCAAAAAAATCCCTAAAGGGCTTTCAAAAAAAAAAAAAAGAAAATGCCTGGACCAAACTGTAACATTAACCCCCAAAAACTCCCATGCCAAATTTCCGAGCCTGAAAAATTTCCACTACCACAAACCTTCAGATTGTTTTGAATACCCCAAAAAATCCCTACTTAAATCAGGCCACACAAAAAAATGCTTGCCAAATTTTCCTACCCAAAAAAATCCTTTGATCATCCTCGTCACTTGAAATCTGGAGTACCCCCTGGGCGTTTTTATAGAGTAAAAAGTCTTTTGAATTTTGCACATGCTAAAAGCCAGTAGTGCTGACTAGCATGCATACAAAAGAATTGCCGCCACCATAAATAAGGTCTATATTGTCCCCCCCCCCCCCCCCCTACTATATTTTGCCACCTTGCTAGCATTGTTAAAGGCGCATTGTCACACAGATTTTGCTGTGTTTTGGTCAAAATACACTAAATATATGACAAAGTACCTTTGCTCAAACATAAAATTGCTTTTAGAAGGTCTTAGAACACCAAGAAGATAATATCAAGTGATTTCTTCAAGGAAGAACAAACCATAATGAGTTTTTCTGCAATTTTTCCACAACTCTTGGGAGGAACTTGAAAAAATTGGCCAATTTTTTCAAGTTGCAATCCATTTCCATCCTGGCCATCCGCAGCTAAAGATAACGAATACTAGTTTCTGTGCACTGGTAGAGTATTTGTTAACAAAACTGGACCATTGTTTGTAGGTTTCCATTGAAACAAATATGTTTTTTGGCTTTTCAAAGTGATACTAAAAATAGGTGACAGTGTCAGGTTGCATTGGAGTTCAAATTAAAAAAAAAAAACATTTTAATTTGCCCTAATTCTTTTTATTTCCTTTTTCATTCTTCAATTCTCCTGGTTTGCAAAAAGCCAAAGAAGATAGGCAATCCAGGGTAACCATTATTTTTCCATTTCCCGCATTCATCCGCAAAAAGAAGCCTGGTAACCAGATTACAAACTCAACCCCAGATCATCGCGGCTAATTATCAACAATTACTCCCGCAATTGTGTTGATCAGCGGCTAATTGCTGTCGTCATAGAGACGTCTGCCCAGTATTCTGATGTCGCGCGATTAGCGCAATTAGATTTGCTATTTTGATCGTATCTTTCCCCGCTTTGGTTCGAGCTAACGAAATATTTGAACCTAAAACATGGCGGTACAATACGCTCCTATGAAACTGCGAGTTCCGCCTGGTTTTCAGAATTTACTGGAAGGTTTAGCGAGGGAGGTCTTGCGAGAACAACCCGAGGATATCATCGTTTTTGCTGCACAGTATTTCAAAAACCAGCTTCTAATCCGAGAAGGTATGCTTTTGCTTTTAGCAAGTTCCATAAGCTCAAGTGGTAAAATTGCTGGGTAAATATTCCGTGTTAAACAGAAAGAAGGCTTGCTGATTAGTTAAGCTAAAATAAAATGTTTCGATTCGCAAATTTATCCGTTTTCTGGATCGGTTCGATTCTTGCGCTCAATGCTAGTGATCGCAGAACTAAGTTTATATATCTGCACTTTTAGCCGCTGTCAACTAATACAAGCGCTTTTTATTTTCGATGCAACCCAAGTATAAAATTTACTTTTATTTCGTTTTAAGGGAATCATTGAATTTAAGGGAACATGATGGATGTTAAGATGGTTAAAATGTTAGCAGAAGTGACCATTTTTGGGGGTAAAACCGATTTGCCAACGGGACGAAAATTTAAGCTTAAGTGTAAGCTTAAGTTTAAAAGAAATGTCAACAACAGGAAGGAAGGGAAGATGAATTGTTTACGTAGTAAATGGCAAGGCACTAACTTGTTTAATTTGTGGAAAGCGGTGCTGATTTTCATGAAAAGTCATAAATTATCCTGGCGTAGCCAATCGATGAAAATCGATCATTGAAAAGCAATCGATATAATCAATATATTAATCAATAAAAATTAATCGATTAATATCGATTGGTTCAATCAATCGATGAAAATCGATACTCACAAGTCAAGTCCCCTTAATTGTATCGATTTTTATCGATTTTATTGATTATTATCAGTTTTAATAAATGAACAGTTTATGAATTATTACAACATTTTGTAAGCCCCGGGTGTAAGCATAACGCATCCGTTCGCGTGGACTAACTTTATAAGGAGAAGATGACTCGAAAACTGTTTCTGTTACTTATATATTATATCAACACACTCTTGTGGAATTTCAATCAATGTTTTATGATTAAACAAAATTAATAAAAGAGCAAGCGAATGAACGGGAGTGTTGCGATTTTGAGAGGGTTGGATACCAGTTTATGTGGAACCTCCGGGAACCTGCGGAGAGGCGAAATTTTTGTCTTTGTTATATTTTAGTCTATACGCAGAAGAACGGGGAAAATGGCCTAATCTCTTGTTAATTTATGTAAGAGTCGGTACTTTTAAGACACGTTCAACGAATCTGCTTTTGTTCGTTATAGAGGGTTATTTAGAAAATATTGTCCACGTATTACGAGTTTCAACTGACGAGACTTTTCGAAGAGATAGTTTTCATGACAAGCCTTTCATCAAGTTTTTCGTATTTATGACACATTTAGAGGAAAAGCAGCAATTGAACGATAGATCTTTATTTACGAGGAGAAAAATTTACAGTAGTTAAGACTAACAATATTACTTACGCGCAGTACAAACGTATTTGAAATCATTATTAAATGATTACCATTGACAATCGATATAATCGATGAAAATCGATACTCACAACTCTTTTGATCTTCGATTTTCATCGATTTCTGATATCAATTGATTAATTATAATCGATTAATATCGATTATAGAATTTCATCGATTGGCTACGCCGGGAAATTATGTTTGAGAACAAATTCAAACCAGTTTATAGCTTACTTTATTTTCTGGACTTTCTGCTGTTTTTGACAAAAATCTACACCATCCATCAGTGAGACCAAAAATTATAGTCCAAATAACTTTACCCTCTGAGGCATTTATAGTGGTGACCTTAAAAACTGCAATGGTGTTTTAAGAACAACCAAAAAATGCTAAAAAATGCATACTGAAGTGCGAAATGAAACTAGTACAATACCACCTGAGCAATTCAAGGTTATAAATATAATTAGCAATATTATTATGAATAATATGTAAAGTAGGCACTTACTACAGGGTTAACTTAAGTTTACAGTATTATTAGTCCATCACATCTCTTTCGCAAGTATGGTGACTTATGTTTTTCTATTTCATTTTTTGAAACAATGCTTTCATGAGGAACAATCAAGGAAAGTTTCAAGAAAATTGTTCATCAACTTTTCTGAGGGATCACTTTCAATTTCACTTAGGTTGTTAATAAATTAACCAATTCCAATTGAAAAAAAAGGAAACTAATGAAAACAATAGTAAACAATGTAAGGGTGCTGTACAGCTTATATAGAGGATGGGGAATATGTTTTTTTTTTTTATTGGCGATAATCTAAAACAATCAATTTTTCATACACTTGCAGAAACTGGAAAAGATGATGCAAAAAAGGGTGACCAAATGGAAAGACTTCAGAAAGGAGAAGAAGTTGACATTGATTTGGGAGATCCTGAAGTACAAGCAGCTGCAACCAAGATACAAGCAAGCTTCCGCGGCCACAAAGCTCGGGAGGATGTGAAAAAACACAAAGACGAGGAAGTTGCAGCCATTAAAATTCAGGCTAGCTTCCGTGGTCACAAGGCTAGAGAGATGGTTAATGACATAAAGGTTTCGCGAAGCAAGGAAATGATGCCTGAGAGTGTGACAGCGGTAGAAGCTGACACTGTGGGTGATGATTCGGATACTCTGCCTGAGGAGGCCAGAAAGGTCGTAGCAGAAATGGCTGAGGAATCGGACAAGCAGGCAGCTGCTGATGCAGACCAAGTGCCAGATGAGAATCCTGATGATGCTGAAGTAGCAGAGGCAGAGGTGGCCCCCAAGGAACCTGAAGTGGCTGAACCTCCTGCTGAGGCAGAGCATGAAGTCCCAGATAGACAGGAAGCAGAGGAAGAGACACCAGATGCAACAGACGAGGGTGTAGCAGGCGATGTTCAAGCTGAAGAGGCTGGAGGAGAAGAGGCTGCTGGGGATAGCACGGAGGTTACTGGTGAAAGCGCGGAAGATGCTGGGGAGAAGATAGAAGGTGCGGAAGAAGCAGGAGATGGAGTAGACAATGCACAACCTGACGGGGCTGAAGGGGGGGAGGCAGAAGGTGAGGCAGATGAAATAGATCTTGATTTGAATGATCCAGATTTGCAGAATGCTGCAGTTAAGATTCAGGCCAGTTTTAGGGGTCACAAGGCTAGGGAAGGGGTGAAGACCATGAAAAGTCCAGAGTCTTCACCTCAGGGTGACAATGTGGTGGCATCAGAGGATAAAGCTGAGGAGGAGAAAGAGGATGTAAAGGAGGATGATGAAAATGTTGAACCATCAGTTACTGAGGGTGCTGATGGAGAACCATCAGAACCCGAGGCTGCTGAAGATTCTAAACCATCAGAAGATTAAGTTAATTATATAATTTTTGCTAGTTGTATTATTAAATTTATATTTAAAGGTTAGTGTTATGCGTACAACTTTAACTTATTACCACCTGCAGTTACAACTCAAAGCAAAAATCTGGTTGAATTTTACTCTGTTAAGTTTTAGGCTGAAGCCTTAGCTAAATAACTTTGCAAATGTCAGTGTTGCATATCTGAATGTGATGGTCATCCTTAAATTTAAAGCAGACTAATCATATACAAATGAAACTTATTTAAGAGGCTTAATTCACAACATATGTTTATCAACCATTTGTGTATAGGTCACAGTTAGTTTTGTATCTGTATTGGTTTTCTTTTGGTTTTCAATATTTTTTCTCCAAGACATTTAAGAGTACATTATAATATTGTAACCTGACTTAAAGTCAGCTTGTAAAATTTGCAGAAGAAGTTTATTTCTTTCAAATTATGTTATCAATGAATGCACCAGCTTATAAAAGTTTTAAACCCTGAGTGAGCAATTCTGCAAAACATAATACTATGCAATCATTATCAACAGTAATTACATATAGATGCGTGTTTCTGGTATTAAAGCAAAAATTTTATGATGCATAGTAAATCTTGTAAATATACAATTTGATCAATTGCCATCACTTAATTATATGCTCATGTAGCATCAAGGTTGTAAATAAAAATATTACATATAGATCCCAAAAACTCTGATACATGATTTATTTATGCCTCCAGAGAATGCTAATGGAAAATTCATGAAACAGAGCTTACTTATTAATAGTTGGTCTTGCAGCTTTCAACTTAGAATTCAAGGACAGTAATCTGTTTTCATTATTTTGAGTTTTTTTTTGTTTCAAATGTTAATGGTGTTTTAAATAATTGATAAATTAAGTGTTATTAAAACCTGTGGGTGTTATATATAATTATTAATTTAGCTTCCTTGCTATATTTTTTGAGGTAATCAGAGGAGCACCCAACAAAGAAATTAAATTATTAATTTAAATTACTATTATGTGAAATATTTTTGTTTAATAACCAATAATTTTTCATTGTATTCACCGCAGAGCTTGGTAGATTTTTTTCCTACTGTGGAACAGTTACATGTTCAGCTTTCTTTAGTAGTTTAGAAAATGACCTCTATTTTTCTAAATCTGAGTCATGTTTTTTCTCAGATTTTTTTTCTATTCTTTTTTGTCTTGTGCTCTTGACACACACAATACAGTTTACTTATTTTCATGACTGAGATACCGTTAACCATCATTTCTCTTAATCAATAGGGTTTTCCTTGCTTTACACTAATTACAGATCTGAAGTAATGATAACTCAAAATTTTTACCAGAAGGAAACTTGGTTTAAATAATCGTGGTGGCTCTTGTTATTAAAATTTATTTAGCTGAGTAGTTGGTGTTACAAAAATTTGTTTTTCAAATAATATTGTATTATAATGGCAATACCTGGTGGTTGATGATAGCTGGCAACAGTTCATTAACTCTTTCAGAGTGCAAGAAAGTCAGTGGGAGTGCACAATGACGGAGCGTAATATATAGAGGCCAAACAAGAAGAGTTTGAATTCTAATCAATTCCAATGAACATTTTAGCAATTTCACTCTTGAAGAGTGCATATGGGTCACTGTGAGTGCATTTATATTGTTTAAGACCAAATGAAAGTTTCAGTGTGTGAGATTCAATACAATGTTTATTGTTTTGACATTAGAAAACATGCTTCAGTTTATGCATTGGTATTGCAATATGTTGTAATACAATCCCTTGATCATATAGCAGTTGATTTGTGAGAAGGATAACTATTCTTTCAATGTTTAATTTTTTAAGACTTTGTTGATTCATGCCAGGATTTGCTTAAATGCATAATGCATATATTATGACAAATTGATGGAATGTTGTGACCCGGGGGGGGAACCCCCGATATGAAAATGATAAGAGTGCTTGTCATACCTATTACGGGTCAAAATTTGTAGATTGGTACTGCTTAGGGTGCTAAAATCTTATATGACCACCATTAGAATTATTGCGGTAGTTGTTAGGGTATTGCGCCAAAAGTATATGACAGAATATGAAGTGTTGTTTAGAATTGGTACCCCTTAGGGGTGAAAATCATTTGAGCCATGCCCATCAAATAAGATTCTGGTACCTTTTAGGGTGTTTTTAAAAATTTTGACGAGCACCCCAGTCATTTTTATATGGGAGGCCCCCCTGGGGGTTTGTGATGGGCAGCTGTTACTTAGGGTAGACAATGGTCAAACCTGACACACTGAGACTCGATCTGGATTAAAAAAAAAAACAAACAGACTTAGCGCTCCAGAAATCCGAGCCTGAGACTAAACTTCAACACTTTAGCTAGCATCTATTAATGCAGCAACTTATTTTATTCTAGGCTTAGATACATAATTCATACTTGTCCAATACTCTGACAAATTTATGCATAGCATTGTACTGCAGTAATACATTGTGCTGTATTGTGCCATTCTGGAATGTATTGTTAAACTATTGTTATGGTCATATAATACAATACAATGCTATGCATAAATTTGTCTGAGTATTGGACAACCCTCACAAAATTCCAAAAAAATGGGTTAAAATTCTTTCCAGAATTTCTCCAAAAAAGCTCTAAAATTCTTTTAAAAATTCTTTAAAAAATTCTCGAAAATTCTTCAAATTTCTCTCTTTTTTCTGTGAGCTGGTGGATCTCACTGGAATCAGCCATATTTGCTACCAACAGAGATTGAATTCATGGAAAGCATAATTTGAGTAGGAAACCACTGATTAGTTGCACTGTAGACACTGCTGTGAGGGTTTGCTCTCAAGTTGGAGAATGGAAACACAGAATAACACTTGTCACCTTTGGAAGCTGATATTTCTCTAAAATTCTACCAAAGTTTACTCATTGTCTAAAATTCCCGAGATTTTCTAAAATTCTTTTTGGTGTCTAAAATTCTCCAAAAAAAATTCCGGAATTTTGTATCTAAGCCTATTTTACTCACTTTGGTTCATTATTTTTTTCTTTGTGAATTGTGAGTTTTGCGAGTTTTGAGACAGTCCTATTTCATTTAGCAATCCCATGATTGAGATGCTTTTCTCAGTTATGGCTGAGATATTATTTTTAATAGACCATTCTACTCCCCTATTATGCATTGCAGTTAACCCTTTAACTCTCAAGAGTGCCAAAAATCAAAAGTCAAGAAAAATTCCAAATTTCATTTTGTAACATTATTGAAGAACAAATGGTACCACTATATTATGCAAAAGTACTGCCAAAGAGGTTTCATTTGAATGGTCATACTATAGGATTTCATCCACAGACTCGAAAGTTAGAACTACACTACATCACACAGTCCTCATAATTGACTCCGGGAGTGAAAGGGTTAACCACATTTAGAGTGCCTACAGTTGATCAACTGTGCATATTTTTGAAAAGGAGTTTGAGTGCATTTATATAGTTTGAAACTTTTATACAGTGAATTACTAAAAGGAAAATTATTGGTGTGAGTGAAACAATATTGACAGCTTGTACTGACTGAAATAAAGCATTGTACATTTAAGACTAAGTCTCTTTTAATCTTAAATAAACTTGTGATGCATTCTTTGGTTTCAAGCTTTGAGTATCACCCATGCTTGTTTGCTTTACATGCAATTAAATATGTCCTTAAGGCACTTGACATCAATTTCAATAACATTTAACCCCATTAATTACTAGCAGTTATTGGTAGGCAAAACTAGCAATAGATCCAATAGACGCCTTTGGGCGTGTTTTTTTTTTTGGACATTCTGGCCATTCCAAAACAAAACAATACCTTTAAATGTTGTACCTATTCCTCTTGAAAATATGGAAAGAAGTCGCTACTTGACTCTTCAGTGTACCTGTTACGAATATATCCCAAAAAATGCGCCCGTAGGTTTCAGATACAGTTTCCATCAAGTCATAAACGTATTAAAAAAAAATGCAGATTTGTGCCACTAACAATGGTGATGCATTTCAGAAGTTGTTGATGAGGTCAAAACTAAGGCTGTTGAAGCCACAGTCAATGATGTGTCTCCAGTGATTGTTGTAGAGGAGTCTCTCTCTGGCACAGAAAAAAATGAAGCTGATGCACCAGCAGAGGAAGGAACCAAACAAGTTGTTGAACAGGAAAACGAAGAGACACGAGAACAACTTCAGGAAGATGGAGATGGAACTGCTCGGGAGGCAACTGATAAAACTGCTCCCAAGGAATTGGCTCTGGGGGAAAGTGTCGCAGAAAAGGAAGGTGCTGTTCAGGAAGAGGTTGTCAGCCAGAAAGACGTGGAACCGCTAGAGAGTGATGCTCAAGGAGAAGTTAGTAGTGGCCGAGAAGTCCAAGAAGACACAGTTGCAGTAGTTGAAGAATTAGCTGCTGCCCCAGTTAAGGATGTTGCTGAGATGGACAGCATTGTCCAAGGAGAGAGTACGGAAAAAGATGCAGTTGTTCAGGAAGTGAGTACCACCGAAGAAGATGTAGCTCAGGAAGAGGGTGCTTTCCAGGATCAAGGGACAGTCAAAGAAGAGGGAGCTTCACAAGAAACAGAATCACGAGATGAGAGTGCTTTCCAAGTGGTAGTTCTCTGGGAAGATGGAGCAGACAAGGAAGGGGCTACTACCCAAGACGCGAAATCACAGGAAGAAGGCGCAGTCCAGGAAGAGATTGCTAAAGAAGAGGGAGCCGCCCAAGAGGAACAAGCTCACGGGGAGGGTGCTGCCAAGGAAGAGGTGGCTCAGGAGGAAAAAAGTGCTGCTCAGGAAACAACCGAAACAGACAAAGGTGCTGAGAAGGTGGTAGAAGTAGCTAGTGATGTTCGAGAGGCGGCAACTGAGGTAGATAGTGGTGGTCAGGAGATAGCAGCAGAGGAAGATGGTGCTTTTCAAAAGGAAGTTGCTTTTGCTCAGCAGATAGCAACTGAGGCAGATGGTGCTGCTCAGGAGGCAGTGGCTGAGACAGATAGTAGTGCTCCGAAGGTAGCAGATGAGTCAGATAGTGGTACTCAGAAGGCAGCAGCTGAGGCAGATAGTATTGCTCAGGAGGCAGCAGCTGACGCAGACAGAAGTGCTCAGGAGGCAGCAGCTGAGGCAGAAAGTGGTGCTCAGAAGGCAGCAACTGAGTCAGATAGTATTGCTCAGGAGGCAGCAGTTGAGGCAGACAGTAGTGCTCAGGAGGCAGCAGCTGAGACAGACAGTAGTGCTCAGGAGGTAGCAGCTGAGGCAGACAGTAGTGCTCAGGAGGCAGCAGCTGAGGCAGACAGTAGTGCTCAGGAGGCAGTAGCTGAGGCAGACAGTAGTGCTCAGGAGGCAGCAGCTGAGGCAGATAGTGGTACTCGGAAGGCAGCAGCTGAGGCAGATAGTGGTAACCAGAAGGTAGCAGCTGATGCAGACAGTAGTGCTCAGGAGGCAGTAGTTGAGGCAGAGAGTAGTGCTCAGGAGGCAGCAGCTGCGGCGGACAGTAGTGCTCAGGAGGCAGCAGCTGAGGCAGACAGTAGTGCTCAGGAGGCAGTAGTTGAGGCAGACAGTAGTGCTCAGGAGGCAGCAGCTGAGGCAGACAGTAGTGCTCAGGAGGCAGCAGCTGAGGCAGACAGTAGTGCTCAGGAGGCAGCAGCTGAGGCAGACAGTAGTGCTCAGGAGGCAGCAGCTGAGGCAGACAGTGCTCAGGAGGTAGCAGCTGAGGCAGACAACAGTGCTCAGGATGCAGCAGCTGAGGCAGACAGTAGTGCTCAGGAGGCAGCAGCTGAGGCAGACAGTAGTGCTCAGGAAGCAGCAGTTGAGGCAGACAGTAGTGCTAAGGAGGCAGCAGCTGAGGCAGACAGTAGTGCTCATAAGGCAGCAGCTGAGGCAGACAGTAGTGCTCAGGAGGCAAAAGCTGAGGCAGACAGTAGTGCTCAGGAAGCAGCAGTTGAGGCAGACACTAGTGCTCAGGAGGCAGCAGCTGAGGCAGACAGTAGTGCTCAGGAGGCAGCAGTTGATGCAGACAGTAGTGCTCAGAAGGCAGCAGCGGAGGCAGACAGTAGTGCTCAAGAGGCAGCAGTTGATGTAGACAGTGGTGCTCAGGAGGCAGCAGCTGAGGCAGACAGTAGTGCTCAGGAGGCAGCAGCTGAGGCAGACAGTAGTGCTCAGGAGACAGCAGTTGAGCCAAATAGTAGTGCTCAGAAGGCAGCCGCTGAGTCAGATAGTGGTACTCAGAAGGTAACAGCTGATGCAGACAGTAGTGCTAAGGAGGCAGCAGCTGAGGCAGACAGTAGTGCTCAGGAGGCAGCAGCTGAGACAGACAGTAGTGCTCAGACGGCAGCAGTTGAAGTAGACAGTAGTGCTCAGGAGGCAGCAGTTGAGGCAGACAGTAGTGCTCAGGAGGCAGCAGCTGAGACAGACAGTAGTGCTCAGGAGGCAGCAGCTGAGACAGACAGTGGTGCTCAGAAGGCAGCAGCTAAAGCAGACAGTATTACTCAGGAGGGAGCAGCTGAGACAGACAGTAGTTCTCAGGAGGTAGTAGTTGAGGCAGGCGGTGGCGATCAAGAGGTGGCAGCTGAAGCAGACACTGGTGTTCAGGAGACAGCAGCTGAAAATGGTGCTGCCCAGGAAGCGGCAGCTGAGGCAGATAGTGGTGCTCAAGAGGTGGTAGCTAAGGCAGATAGCAGTGCTCAGAAGCTGGCATCTGAGGCAGACAGTGGTGTTCAAGAGGAAGCAGCTGAAAATAGTGCTGCCCAGGAGGCGGCAGCTAAGGTAGACAGTGGTGCTCACGAGGAGTCAACTGAGGCAGACAGTGGTGCACAGGAGGCAGGAACTGATGCAGACAGCGGTGCTCAAGAGGCAGCAGCTGAGGCAGAAAATGGTGCCCAAGAGGCAGCGGCTGAAGATGGTGCTGGTCAGGTGGTGAACGGTGAGGTAGACAGCAGTGCTCAGGAGGCAGTTGCTGAAGGAGAGAGTGGTGCAGAGGAAGTTACAGCTCAGCAGGGGGTAGCTGAGGCAGACAAAGGTGCTCAGGAGGTGGTTGCTAAGGATGAGAGTGCAGTTCAGGAGGTGGTAGCTGAGGGATATAGTGGTGCTAATGAGAAAGTTGCTGCAACTCAGCAGGAGGCAAATACAGGAGAAGGTGCTGCTCCGGAGATGGCAGCTGAAGGAGAAAGGGGTGCTGAGGAAGAGGTTGTAACAGCCCAGGAGGCAGTAAC